>JAULKQ010006188.1:0-14363 GCA_032356285.1 Smithsoniella earleae | reverse complement strand
CCGTTACTAACCCGATACAAGTCCGGCTGTAAATGCCTCATCAGGATAGAGGGATTACCCCAAGTGTCTGTAAAAGTGGTTACCAGGCCTCTCTGTGTCTAATTCAGGTTTGTGTCAGCTCCTAAGGTAGGTCCTGAATTGAGCAAGCATCAGGTCTATGACAGTGGAATTTCACAGCCTGGAATCCTCTGTAAATTGTTGGAAGATGCAATTACGGATCTTTAATCTGTAGAAAGAACATGCTCTGAGTCGCTGTGGAGAGAAAGTAATTGTTACGATCCTTGTCCACAACATCTCTTCTCAGGGACATCTGATGAGACTCCTCCATCAGGTATACGCTATAGGTCGTATTATACACTGAGGGGTAATTACGGACGGCATCTGGAAGTAGACACCTTGAATTCACTTGCAAGTAAATACCTTTACACTTCTTCCTTCGAGTACAAGCAATTGAAAATGTAAGAAGCTGTTGGTACCATTGGGCTGATTCTATACTGAGGCCCCGTAGCTAAGGGGGCTACAGTCTTTTCACAATAGCAGGACTTTACACTACAGAGTCAATAGACTTTTCAAGGTTAAATTGAGTTCAGTTTATCCCCCCATACAGTTACTCGTCTATTGTTCTCTGAGCGATTTGAATGGCCCTGAATATCAACAGAAGGCAGCAAAGCTATACCTTCTATCTGTCTGAGAAAGTGTGGCATGTCGAGTCGGCGAGATGTGAGATTGAATGAAGAAAACCTTGCAACAGAGCTAGCTCAGCGTGTTCATGGTTCTAGGGACAGGTCGTATCTCCCACAAGGAGGCGAAGAAGCTTTGGGAGAATTCCAAAGAGCATGCATCACCGACTGGTTGATTTAGAGTGAACTGACAAGCACCCTCACCTGCTCCCCTTAGCAGTGGTGATGAAAGTATCTCTCATTCGCCCGTTTGTGGAGCACCCCATCCTGTAGGACATGTCAAATTAAGACAATTTTGACGTATGCCGCGGTGTTTACGCGAGACTATAGGTATCAACTTCAAATTTTGGATACTTTGGTATCAGTGATGCGTTAGTTTTTGAAGATCTCGATCATTTGTTGCGGTGAAAATTTGAACACTTGAAACGCCCATATCTTCCCGCCATGATGTAGGCGATGTACTTGGAAACATATAGTCTGAGAACAATCACCATCGTATTTTTAGTAGATTATGTTGATTGGTGGAACATGCAGTCACTCTGTGTGCGCCATTCGGTCCCGAAGGGCGTGAATTGCCGAGACAAGGCAACACCAGAACAAATAAAAAATTTGCACTTATTCTGTGCCCAGTACCTGCGTACGATATTCAATGTATCCTTTAGAAATCTTTGTGATGGGAAACAGAGTGCAGTTCAAGTGCACTTTGCGCACAGTGAACACGATACTTGCCCAAGAGTTCTAGAAATGGGCCGGGGAAAGGAACCGCAACAGAACGGATGTCACGAGATGGAGTTATATGTTCGTAAAGTTCTACTTTTTTTATGCATCCGTGCACAAAACTGAGCATTCGAAACAATATTGTCACTGTCCCACTTGCACCATTCCAACCCACAATCTCGGAGCGAAAAACAACGAAATTTGCTCCGCACAAGCGATTCACGATTGCAACTCAAGTCAACAATTAAACAACCCCTAACTAAGTGTAAAAATGCACATGCAAATAATCTGTGCTGCACACGGATGTCAGGGCATGTCGGGAAGATTTTCCGTCCCACAAAGGGGTGAATGAGAGATTGGTAATTGTAACTCAATCAAAATTTACCATGCTTCAGAATCAACAAGTGCATGCCTCGCTCTCTCAATGCCCCGTTGATTCACACAGCCAACATTACAGCTCAGCCATAAACCACTAAAAATTGGGGGTGAGTTACCACGAGCGAAGGCCTCAGTGTGTAGATCAGGTTTGAGATGCTAGGGAGCATTGCACGGATGTTGAGGAACTAGTATCAATTATCAATTTCAAACTGTGCAGGATTTATTGCAGTGACCAGTCACTGGAGCGTGTTGTCTGCAATTCACCGCAGGGGTCAGCGACCAAGTAGTCGGCAGATTTACCAATCACTTGATGCGTTTGTCTTGGAGCCTGCGATTGTGAAGCGTATACTTACTGTTAACGAGATGACACTGTAAGCAGCATGGGAGCTTACCGCACGCATAATGCGCCATTTCGTTCGGTAGATGCTGTCGGAACATCATGCGTTTGGGGTTGATCCCGGCAGCCACCATGAACAGATAGGTGCGCCCGATGAAGTATCCCAGGGTTTCATTTGCGACAACACCCTTCGCGACCGCCTCACCCAGTTTCATGGCTTTTGCTGCTTGGTGGGCTTGCTGTAATTCTGCTGAGTGCATCAGGGGAGCTAGTTCGGCGACTTCAGCAAACCGCGGGTGCTGCTTTTTATCGGGGTGAACAAAGTGCTCAATTTCAGCCTGTGTGAACTCCCTAACCCGGAGAAGACCCTGCCTTGGGTTAATTTCGTTTCGGAACGATTGTCCGATCTGTGCCGCTGCGAATGGAAGGCGTCCACCGTTGTAGTACAGCAGGTCGCGGAAGCTGACGAAAATGCCCTGTGCTGTTTCAGGCCTCAAGTAACCAACTTGGTTGCCGCTGGGCCCAATGGATGTACGGAACATCAGGTTGAATGGGAAAGGCTCCGTTATTTTTCCACCTCCTGGTTCGTTTGACTGGACATTCCAGTGTTTCAAAGCCTGCCCCAACGCCTTGCAATCCATTCCTTCAACTTCGAAAAGAACCTTCTCCGCCTTCTGTACACTCACTTCACGTCAACCTCTCCATCTTGCTCCTGTGTCGGACGAAGACAGAGCAGGGGGGATATATTGTGGAACCGATGTATGTTAACGCAGGTATGAATTTTGTGAAGAAAGTGCGAGATGCCGTGCGCAATAGCGCAAGCCTTGGCATAGCTAGAGCCGAACGTGTTTACAAAAACGATGAGAAAATTTTGTGTGCTGAGGATGCCTTTACATACACGCGCAATATACTCGTTTAGAACGCACCGATTTCTCCTCCGCGGATGACTTTGGATCGCTCACAACAGACTCCAGATGATCCTTTAGTAAAGTATCTGCTCTTATACAGTTACCTAGCTCATCTTGTACAGAGTAGTCAATGAACCTCTCAACGTGACCTGAGGTTTTCAGCACAATCTCTGGTGTTACTGAGGGGCACTCGAGCTCTAGCATCCCTTCAGAAAACACGAAGTGCTGACGCCAAAGTTGAGTCAAGTTGGCCTTGACTGATGTGCCTGGAGGACCATAGTCGTATAGCCCGGCAACGCCCCCATATATGGAGAACGAAGGCTTGTAGAACAGGCGCCCCTCCAGCGCCTTCGCCTGAACACGGGTGCACATATATAAACTGACTCATTCAATCTCTTGATCCATATCGTATTTTAATACCTACAAGAGCTACATTCCCACGAATATTACAGGCAAGTCAATCAATGTGTGCATTACAGACGAAAAAATAGCGAGGGAGCCCAAACTGGCGTTGAGATGAGATACAACAGCTGATTTTGATCAGTTGACTGTTTCAAAGTGAGCACTGAGTAGCCAATCAGCAGGGCAGTTCAATTGCGGCGAGGGAACTCACCACCGACTCTCGAAATGCCCCCTTATCACGCGGAATACCTGTGATTGCTTCCAACTCTTTCTCCAAAGTTTCCAAATCGATCTTCAGGTTCTTCAGTTTGTCGACAGCTGCTTGCACTTCGCCATCTGCTGCAGTGGTGTCCTCCTGCACCATATGGTGAACTACACCAATTGTATACGTGTTTGGATCGAGGAGCAGCAATAAATAAACAAAAAAGAACTTCACATGTTCCTCTTCATGACATTTTCAAATGATCTCCTTAATTATGAGGCTACCTTGGCTTTCTTCAAAGCCTTTACTCGATCCTTTAGTTCTCGGACTACACCACCCTGTGCCGTGACGGCATTGGTAGCTTCCTCGATCCTCGCTTCAACCACCTCTTGTGACATTGTTTAACTTTGTTTCGGTTTGGTCCCTTAACCAAGGCGTATTCTGCACTTAGGTCGGAGAGGTGTAACAGAAGTGACGCTCAGTCTTTTGTAGATCTCAGGACTAGCGCAGGCAACAAGATGATATGTAGACCAAAGTGCAGCCTAGAGTACCGCGCAAGTAGATTGCCGCAAAGAATTATGCATCATGATGGGCAGCATCCTCTCTCGCGTCTTGTTTCCATGCAATGCGCACCGCAGTTTCAATCAAGGTATCTCGAGGTCTCTTCGGGCACGATCGTCCACATAACACCCACGAAAATACCCGCGTGCATTTCTCTCGCATGAAAAGCCACACAGTGACAAGAACACGGTTCTGGTTGGGCTCCGTTGTGCGAACACTGTCAATTTGCACTCATTGGAAAATAACAGCAAATCATACACCAAAATGAGCGAATAAAATTTCATCAAACTTGTGGAATATCCATGGTTCTTCTTTCAAGAGCTGCAAGCTAGTTTGTTGCCGCGGCATGCCGCCAAGTCGGCATATTCACACGGAGACAAAGCGTGACAAGGAGATACGTGCAAGGAAGCAAACGCTGGCAGAGAGAACGAATTTGTCACTCTAGTATCATTTCAAAAAATGCTTATCCATTAATTAATGTGGGCTAACTTCTCCCCTGGTTTCGGAACATGTCGAGTTTTAGATGGACACGATAACGGTGAACGCCCAAGACACCAAACTAGTGAATCTACTGAAGATAAACACTAGTAACGAGAAAATAAGCTATCACACCAATATAGTCAATAAGTAGATTGGTCTCTTGATGCGGCGGGTGCATTTTCTTGCCACTTCACCACCTGATTGCTAGCCATATCTACTTGATACTTGAGAAGTTACCTTGAGATATGATTAAGCGAGAGAGCCATAACTTTCAAGCCCTTTCCATACTCTAACATTCTAACTCTAACTTTCTAAGCATTGTCTTTTTAACTCAAGTAAGTGTACTGGTGCAGATTTTGTTGCCAAGTATCACTCGACTTCTCGTGTTGGCACGTGTACAGGCAACAAAATATTGGTGACGCTGTACAGCTTCTTACTTTGCACACAGTTGCAATGTATGTAAATTGTGCTCTCATGAGACATGACGAATTGCGCGGAGCTTCAACTTAGCCAAGCTTGGGGCGAGTAGTTTGCGGGTCACGCTGTAAAGCGACAGTTTATTCGCGAATCTTCACTCCACTGATTCACCATGCCCGTCCCTCGCCAACTGTCAAAACAATTCAATCGAACGCAAATCGGCGTACTTGTTTCATGGCATAAGTTTGAGATCACAGATACAAATTCGATTTATTCTTTCAAATATAATTTATCTTCTTATTTGATTGGAGACAATTCTGTCGCTCTCTGTTCACCTTCGACACTATGTGAGTGCTTGGGCTTCACTCGCGATCTGCACACGGGCTAGCAATCTACGCAATGCATTCACATAAACTGACGCGATGCCTATCTCTCTCTCAGAAAAGTTATATTATTTATCGTTGTAAACACAGTTTGAGGCGCTGTACAGCACAGTCTCGGCACACTACCGCGAGTGCCAGGCAAACCCCAGGCAACAACCTGCGTAGAGAAGTGAAAGCCTGTGCTGTCAATGCACCCATTACACAGCAAGATGATATCTGTAGAATACTACGAGTGACGTACTTTCGAGCTGATGGCAGAGCACAAGGCGAATGGGGCTTACACACGTGGGGTTCCGGAGTTGTTGATGAAACAACCTGGGATAAACCACTGACAGCCACAGGGTCCGGTTTTAACAAAATTATATACAATGTCTTTTCATAGATTGTGCGAAACGTGAAGATGTACGAATATATTTCAGCAAGGGTATAAAGACAAAGAGGAATCTAAGATGACTCAGGTCCTTCAAGGCGAAACTGACTATATGTGCAGCCAAGTAAGTAATGGATGCTTTTGGGACGTTCTTATCAAGTCTGAGGAATCAGCGGAGCTTGGATTCATCGTACACTGTGGCGACGACAAGTCTGCCGGGGGAGAGGTGATTATCATCAACAGAGCTCAAACTGAGATT
Source organism: Smithsoniella earleae (assembly GCA_032356285.1). Taxonomy (NCBI): domain Eukaryota; kingdom Viridiplantae; phylum Chlorophyta; class Ulvophyceae; genus Smithsoniella; species Smithsoniella earleae. Next base: position 8,269 of record JAULKQ010006188.1, on the reverse strand, counting down.
TGGCTGGTCGATGGTGTAAAAATGCCATGTCTTTCTAGAGAAGAGGCCGCTTTGTATGCGATTGGAACGCTTGATGCAGCCAGCGCACACTGGTAGGAATTCCACGTACAGAATCTTCAGCAGTTCCGTGAACTGCTTCGCGTCCAGTAAGGCAACAGTCGCGCGGGCTCACTTTGTGTTTTATCGAATTATTCCGAGCACAGGCTTGTAAAAAGCTCTACTGCCATATCTTAACCATGGTGCAGGGTTACGCGAGATATATTGATGTGGAGGCATGTTGGACAGTTACAGCACGAAGCATGCTCATTTTCCCTGTACTCCAGTTCAAACGCTGGAATATCAGTCACCACTTCTGCACTGGAAGGTGCTGAGAGCACCCACAAGTTAGTAGTGCATGAGGATCCTGAAAGTGATGTTGTACTACAAGAAGTTTTAACGAGGTTCCCCCACCTTCGCGGGATTCACTGCCTGCGATTCACAGAGCCGCTAGGCAGCGATGAGCTGCACTGTCTCGTTCAAAGCCAGCTTTGTGTTGCTGCCGTGCAAGGGGGGGAGGTGCAAGCAGTGACGGGAGTGCAGATGCCCTCTCTTCTTGATACAGAGTAGGCATCAACCTCAACTCTATACAATCTGAGTGCGACAAATGGCACTGCATTCCTGGCTGGTCGTCTCCTATCCTGCTGAACAGTCTGAAAAGAGCTGAACAGATTTCAGTCCGGTATTCCCAATCGAAATGTGCAGGTTCTACTTTGATGGAAAGCTAGGCGATATTAATGGCACAATCACAATATGGGCACCAACGGCACAAGAGATGGTCCTGATGCGCTATGAAACTGCAGAGTGTGATGATTATGAAGCTTACCCGATGCAACGGGGCCCTCAAGGAACATGGAGCCTAAGCAGGCCGAGTGAATGGGACAAGCAATTCTACACCTTAAGGTAAAGATTTTCCCACAGATGATGTCTGGCAGCAATTACAAGCTTGCTTAGCGCTATAAGCTGCAACCGGGTTCATTCCTGACCTGTCACACAGAAAAATGTCACAAAGAAAAAAGTGCATTGCAAGGTAATAAAATCAGACACAGGATCGTGCACATATGGTGAGTACAGTACAAGCTTGCATGGAAATATGGGTAGGCATGCATGTTGGAATCTTCCAGAAAAAGTAGTAGAATTGCTGAGTATTTCTATTACATGCATATAAATTTGCGCCTGTTTTAGCAGGCTGGTTCTTTTGTTTTTTTAAAAGTGCGTGCAAATAACCCTCGCTATTGGAGCGTGTTGTGGGTATTGTCACAGGGGAGAAGAGCAGGTTTTTCTGTGTGTATTTCATGCTGGTGGTAGACCAATTCAACCTTTTGGGTGAGAAGCAGTCAATGAAAGGGCCTTTCTAGAGTGAAAGGTGATTCAACGAGTATGGGAATCTGACACTGTAAAGGAGCATTGGTCAAGGTAAAGGGGGTCCAAATATACTGGTTGCTATCACACAACAGGAGGTGTGTGGTGTCCAGGCTGAAGGTGTTCCACTACACAACACAAAAGGTGGAGGAGATCACCTGCACAGATCCTTACTCTCGAGGCTTATCTGTTGATGGCCGCCGGTCAATGTTTGTTGATCTTGACAATGATACGAGTCTCATGCCTTCGGGATGGGCCACACACCAGCCTCCTGAACTTCGCGGTACGCCAGCATCACTCATGCAAGATGTACTCTTGTTTGAAAGAAATTTGTCTTCACGCACCGGAAATCATGGAGCTCAGCTCAACAGGAGGCCACTGTTTCCCGGTGAATGGTTTCCTGCTACACTGGAGCAGGGGTTAGATTGCAGATGTTATGGATATATCTATATATGAGCTGCATGTGCGCGACTTCAGCGCCAGTGACTGCTCTGTACCTGTGAACGTCCGTGGCAAGTACCTGGCCTTTGATTCGGCTGCGACGGGGGGCACAACAAAGGGCCAGCAGCATCTGCAAGGCCTGGCTGCCGCAGGCCTCACACATGTCCACCTGCTACCCAGTTATGACTTTGGCTCAGTTCCTGAAAAACAGGAAGACCAGCTTGAAGTTACAATAGACCTGCGTCAATTTGCCTCAGGTACAATCCCTACCACGATTGCTATCACGTTTCAGCCCTTCTGCTGAGGTTGTCTTGCAGGCTGTTGTGCAGTTGTACGGTCCGTGTTTGTTCGTGTTGTTCAACTTGTCTGTCAACTGCAGATGGCACAGAGCAGCAAGCAGAAATCACTCGCATTGCTGCTCAAGACGCATTTAATTGGGGCTATGACCCTGTTCACTATGGTGTTCCTGAGGGAAGCTATGCAAGAGACCCGAACAGCGCTGCGAGACTTCTGGAATACCGTATCATGGTTCAGGTACTCACAGCAGCCTTGTGTTCGCTGTTTTACCCGGAGTGCCTAGAAAACAGCATTTTGTCGTCACAAATTAGCGATGAAGTAACAATGCTTTTACTTTGACCCCGGACTAGTGAGGAGGCCTGGCACTAGGGCAAGCTGTGTAGGAAATACTGCTAAGCTGTAAGGGTTCATAGCGGATGCTGTGATAAAATAGCAATACTTAGTTACTTTTGAAAATCCTTGATAGTCAAAAACTGCCAGTCGCCTACTATCTGTGCTCACCACTCCCTTACTCGGGAGCTGACGCATACCCGATCCATGGCCTGGGCCGCTAGGCGAGGCTTCTGATAACCACTCTTACAGATTGATATCTACACTTGGTATCAGATATAATAATGTGCTTAGTCTGTATCACACAACGATACCTAATTGATAAGTAGATTGAGAAGCCCTTCATGGGTTGTAACAGAGATGCGGATGCATTATCTTGTCTTTGGGAGAGAGGGATCTATTTTCTGCAGGCGCTTCACAAGGCAGGGCTGCGGGTGGTTCAGGATGTTGTCTACAACCACACCTTTGCATCAGGATTGGATCGGTACAGCGTGTTAGATAAGATCGTTCCTGGTTACTACCATCGCCGATCTGAGACTGGCCAGGTGTATGACAGCACGTGTGTTCCTTCTCTTTGCTGCCAGTGTTAACGGTTCTGTTTGCCATACTTTTGTGTGGTTTGGACTGGTTTTGCCTCCACCACCATGGCAACCCAGTGCTATGTCCTTGCAATCAAGCCCTGGTGATTGGATTTCATGCCAGCATACCAGGCCACAAAAGAGAGCTGTATCATTCTGCTTGTTATTTGAAGCACTTAAGCATGCTTCTTCGAGCTTTGGTACTGTTATTTGAAACATGTTTTGATGTGATGATGCTCGTCTCAAGATTAGCTACTGAAAGGTTTTTCGTACATGAGAAATGTTAGCTAGTACACACACACGAGCTTTGCTCAGGAGATGCTGTTCACTTGGAGAGGGGATTTGTTAGTTCCGCCGCGATTTTGGAAGGGATATGTGCAAACTAATAGAGTCTGCAACATTCAAGAAATTCTGGGGATCTGATCGCATGAGAGAAGGTATCTGTGATAGATTTCAAGGAGGTAATAGTGTAATGTGTCCCAGATATGTCACTAATGCATGTCTTGTTCGATTGTGCAAGCACTTTTCGGCGGAACCAGGCTCCAGCAAGGTGCATCATTCTTTTGTAGTACCTCAAATAGCTTGTGTTCTCATCAGTTCGCTCAGGGAATGAACGAGATGCGGTTGTGTGCTTTTCCATGTGTTGTAACCGAATGTAGGTGCTGTAACAATACAGCTATGGAGCATCTCATGGCAGAGAAGCTGATGATTGATGACCTTGTGCATTGGGCCATACACTACAAAATCGACGGCTTCAGGTGCAGCGCGCTTTATTCTCTTGATCTCGAGGCTTATTGTGTTGATACAAACTGTATTACCGGACAGTGTGTTCATCATATGTATATGGTGCAGATTTGACATCATGGGGCATATAATGCTTGATTCAATGAAGAAGGCACAGCGTGCACTGCATTCTCTAACTTTAGACGAACATGGGGTTGATGGCAAGAAGATATATCTTTATGGTGAAGCTTGGGATTTTGGAGAGGTTGCCTGCAATCAGCGAGGTCAGAATGCTTGCCAGATTAACATTGCAGGCACCAATATAGGTGTGAGCCAACTCCGACCGTAGCCATACTCAGACAAGAATGGCTGTAGCATCTGTTTCATCATCATGCTTCTTTGAGGTTGCATATATGGTGTCAGGGGATGAATCAATTGAGATATAATCGTGGGCAGCTTTGCCCACGTATGCAGTGCATGTTGATCGGTCTCTGAGGCATGCAGCGAGGTGCTTCATGTTTCAGTGACTGTGTTGCAATGGTTTGGGAGCTGTCATTCAATTGATGATATTAGTTTTGATTGCAGGTGCCTTTAATGATCGCTTCAGGGATGCTGCTATTGGTGGATCTCCATTTGGGGACCCTACGCTCCAGGGCTTCTTGACTGGGTTGTTCTTGGATCCATGCCCGCCCAAGCCACCCAAGTCTGATGAGGCAGACTTGCAATGCCTTCAGTATTACAGTCTTTTGTTGAAACTAAGTATGGCTGGGAACCTGAGGGATTACAAAGTATCAATGCCGGATGGGTCTCAGCAGTCAGGTTGTGATATCAAGTTTGGTCACTTCCCTGCTGCGTACTGCAAATCACCACAGGAGAACGTGTTGTACATCGGCTGCCATGACAACGAAGTTCTGTACGATCAAGCTGTTCTGAAGGCCAGCCACGGGGGCGATGCTGCTGTTTGTGCGCGAGTAGTTCAGCTTTCGCTGGGCATCATTGCTGTCTCACAGGGAGTTCCGTTCTTCCATGCTGGTGATGACTTGCTGCGCTCAAAGAGCTTGGATCGCGACAGCTACAACAGTGGAGACTGGTTCAACAGAGTGACTTGGGATACTGCAGACCACAACTTTGGAGTACGCTGACTTTTTTATTGTTCGATGTTGGAAGCAATTTTGCATTCTCAATGTTGACTTGGCTGAAGTGGCCTGGACATATTTGCATTGAACCCAAGATAGATCAGTGTGGTTGAATGTGTCAACGCTGGGAAATCCGAACTATGGGAGAACGAAATAAAAAATTATTTATCTTGAATACGAGTCCGAAGCTTGAGCTGGGGCAAGATCGTATACATTTACAGAGTAACCTGCTACACTCTGACATTTCAGGAGCTATCATGCAGGTTGGATTGCCACCAGCAAGTAAGAATGCTGGAATGTGGAGTGTCAAGAAAGAAATGCTGAGAAGGAAAGGGCTGGTTGCAACGCCTGAGTTGATAAGTGAGACAAGCGCATTCTTCAGGTCCTTACTTAGGCTTCGTTACAGTTCTCCACTTTTCCGGCTTCCAGATGCAGCGTCTATAATTTCACAGGTGCCTCGACTTGCCTCCTGGCTTCAAGTTACGTGGGAGTATTCCATGGTCGGCAAGCCTGGCCTGATTCACGGGGTTTGTGTATCAGTATTCGTGGCGACAATGAGAAACACAGTCAACTATGCAGGTCCACTTCCACCCTGAACTTGAAGTCGATGGCACTTTGGTGATGTCCTTGACCAGCTCGGAAACCTATGTAAAGGACCTAGATCTGAGCAGCATCTGCGTCATGATGAATGCTTCTGCAGAGCAAGTATCACTTGCACTGCCAGAGCAAATGCAATCACCTTTCATTCACCCTGAGTTTGCCTCGCTGGAGCACATTTCTGGGTGTACACTCAACCTCGGGGAACGCTCTGCTACTATCACTCCTAGAACTATGCTTGTCATCGCAGAGGCACACAATTGACAACTAGCTGCTTCTTGAGTTACCGTGTTTTCTTGCACTCCTCTCACTGACTCCGACAATGGGCTGGTTTACTTCTGTGAGCAGTTAATTTACTGCTTTATCGCAGGTTTATTCTAGTAACTGCTTCTTGTCATCGCTCAGGTTACAATTTCACAAACTAGAGAAAAATCTTCATCCCTCAAGTGTACTCTGCATGCGCGAAAGCAAAGCAACTCGCCGGACATTGAGGACGGATATACTCGCGGAAAAAACACCGTCATGCATCTAACCAAGAATATGAGTGTTTCACGTTCATGTGATTTCCCGGTGACACCGAAGGCTTTGTCGTCTTCATACGGTACGGCGAACGTTTAGAGAAACGATACTCTTCTTTCGCCGCCGTACTGAATACTTCTACTTTGGGTCTTCAGAAGACGGTTTGCTGTCTCCCTGTTGGGGGACCTCATTATCTGGTGCCGGGAAATATTCCATGATATAATTCTTGATTTGTTCCGCGGGTACGAGTCCCTCAGTTCGTAAAGCAGGCTTCTCCGCATCCAGTCCGACTAAAATCAATGTTGGTAGACTCTGAAATAAAAAGTAACGTTGCTGGTGTTAGCTAATCTTTTTGCACTAACATGGAATAACAATTTAGCCACACCTGAATTTGTAGTTGACTGGCCAAATCTTGTTCTTCTTCGGTATCTACTTTCAACACTTCAACCTTGTCTCCAAGCTCTTGAGAAACCTACTTTCGAATTAGGTTACGGCATTGCTGAAGAGGGAGCGCCCACGGAGCATGCTATTCACAGCTGAACGCACCTTTTCTAGTTCCCTCGCCATCAGCACGCAAGGTCCACACCAGTCAGCATAAAAGTCTATAACCATCGGTTTTTGTCTCTCAGCCAACATCACTTCTAATTCCTCCCCTGTAACCTTGCGAACCTGGACAAATCAGAAGGTTTGTGCTCATGTGCAGGAAAACGGAAAGGAGAACAGGGGCAATGTCGTAAAAAACCACAGAATTAGCTACGGGTTCAAGACCGCGTACGTGTGCAACAATTTTGGCCCTGCGTATTTGCCCCCGGCATCTGTTGGGGCACGGCATGCGACCCCTACGTGAGCACGCAACTACTGTGGCGAGGCTACACGTAGTTGCCATAATGAAATTTGTCAGCTAATCACCCAACTACTGGATTTATATCTATTATGACTTGGTTGAGTCACAGTAGAGTGCAAGAAAAGATCCTCACACAACTGTGTCGCACAGTTGAAACAAATGGATGGTTCCAAGCTGTTAAGTTAGTGACGTTGCAATAAGTAGCGTTGGTAATCTAAATCTTTGTAGCTTTTCACAGTTCCTATTTTATGTCCCTACTTTTCCTTGGTTCTGGCTACCGTTACAATTCGCACTTCACGCGGTTCTCCCATGAGTCACCAGATTATTCGTCTGACGGGAATCAATAGATGGTGCCATCATCATGATCTGAAACACTGACAGAGATATAGCATTGCAGAATCGTTTAAACATCATGTTCTTAAAACTGGCCACTTGGCGAAATGTTTGTAATACGTCTCTAGACTTGGCTTGATTTTCAGCTCTAGCTATTAGAGCTTACGAATCGAAGTTTGCGCTGAAGTACCGACAGTGTATACTTGCGAATCAACAGGGAATGAGCCATTTATAGTTCACCTCAGGGAACTATAATTATTTATAGAAGCGCACATAGCATGTCGAAGAATATATTCCTTCGTTTCCCAGAGCGGTGCCTAGAAGCCCTGGGCCACCGAGTGGAACATCTAGTTCTCAACGTTCACATCTAACCTTTATCCGTGAGCAAACAGCTTGATGTCAGTGCATTAGTTTATAGCGGCTCAAAGTGTACAAGGTTGTATACTCAAAATGCACGCTCATTGGACTCCGCCTGTAAGCAATAACGATAGCACAAGTGCCCCAGAGCGATATGGACACTCACTGACAACGCTCGACTGTGATGGCAAGCGTGTAGTATGCTTTGGAGGTACAACTGGAGCCGGTGTGACCGCACAAGTAAGTCGGTGATTCCACTGCTTCACGACTTGCGTAAGCCTGAAAGTAAAATGCCCGACGTTGGTGCCAGCGTTTAAAAACTGATTATGATTTCAAGTGCAGACAAACGATGTCTGGAGCTGGGAGATCGGTGCAGGATGGCATCAGGTTCAAACCAATGGCCCGAAGCCACCTGAAAGGGCATGGCATGGTGCTACAGCTGTAGGAACTAGCCTCTACATCTTTGGAGGAAACAGGTAATTTGGATTTTACAGTTGTACGAGGGCGCCCCGTCCAGCGGAACTCATTTGGAGACCAGGACGTAGCACTCATTCGCATAGTGCAGGTGGGACCAGCAACCCAACATTCAGAAAACCACAAGATCTGTGCACGAAGACTTGTGGATTCTAGATGTCGAGACCTGGACTTGGAGGCAAATCAGACATAAAGCAGGGGAACAGTGGCCACAGGCCCGCAGCGCCATGGGTATGGCCACA
>JAULKQ010006177.1:0-14364 GCA_032356285.1 Smithsoniella earleae | reverse complement strand
ATGCATCATTAAGATCGGGAAACCATGCAGGGATTCCCAGTGCGTATCGGAGGCAAACCGATGCTACTAGTATCAAATCCAGGAAGAATTATCTGAACGCTATCAATCGTGTGTGCAGGCTCAATGTGATACAACTCCGTCGATTTGATCATATTGCGAGGCCATCAGTAGACAGCCAGCAACATGTGCTACAGTAAAGCTACTACAGAGTGGTCCTTGACATCCCTTCCTCTGCGCCCTAGCCACAGTTTTCCTGAAGAGAATGGAATTGCTGCAAACTCAGCAACATTTCATCCACTTAAGCAATGCTCCTCACCTCCAAATCCCAGTATCTCTAGGCATCAATCTGGATTACGATCAGTCTGCAGAATTGTAGAGTTCATTTCCAGAAGTTTCCCAGTGGAGAAGTAGTAGTGAGTACCTGTGAATTCACGATCTCTGGGTGCACAAGACACCGGTGGCCCTGCGTGATGAACAGAATCTTCTCAATACCTTTGAGTCTATGTTTATGGATCAGCTAAGACAAAGAGATCACTTGTTTTGTGTGTAGAATAGTGCTTACCGCTATTACTGACATTGAACAGTGCCAGCTTTTCCTTGTCGCTCAGCCTTGGGTCAGAAGAATTAGAGACTCAAAAACAGCACAAAGTTCGTCTCATGTGACCGAAAAAATACCAAAGATCATGCTCAACTTCATATGTTCACTGTTCGATGGAGCAAATACCTAAACCTGCCTACTTTGTCTTCTTCCCGGGGTGGTCATGCACTGCCAGACCTGAATCATCGGTCTGAGCTTTCAGAATAATACTTTGACATCTTCCTGTCAAAACCAAGTTTTTTTTTCCAAATTCAATTGTTATTGGTCCACAGTGAAACCAGAGTGCTAGGTCCTGTAGACTTCAACTACTGTTTTCAATAACCTTTTGTGTGGCTGAGATACACATGCCAGCAACAAGCACCAGCGTTTATATGTACTGGTTATATGAAACAACTTCCAACAGAAGTGGAACTCATCTTGAAAGAAAGGTATTTGAAACTGCTTGTCAAAGTGTGTTGGCTATGATACTAACTCTTGAGTCATGTGGCCGTGGACGAAAAAGTTGTTTGTTTACAATAGTATTGGAATCCTGACGCCTGGGGACAGACTGAATTTGTAACTGGGAATGAATGCATAGCGGCAGATCAACAGCACATTATCTTACAGGAAATTCGTCTCAGAGATGTAATTTCAGGAGGTGCTCGTGATCAACATGGTGAGAAATATGGTTTCCGTACAAACTTGTTAAGTGATGTTTAAAAAGTACAGGCAGCTTCTACCTCATCAGTGCATCTGCTGGACGCCTTGAGGACATAGGTCAGGTGCGGATATACTCAGAAACTTTGTTAGCAAGCATTGAAAATGAGAGTTGAAGAGTTTTTCTTCTCAATGAAAGATTCTGAGTTGACTGAAGGGCTGACTGTAGATTTTTGTGTGTTTCTCAGGTGAAACTTCTGTTCGTTGTAACAGCAAGAGCATGATTTAGAGATGGTGTACTGTTATTCGCGGCAGGCAATGTCAAGAAGAAGAGTTTATGCAACAGATACTAGTAACTGCTGCTGAATATTTTGAGTGTAAAACAGTGTCGTGGATTCGAGATGTAGTACAGATTTCTGATGGTATCCATGGACGTCCATGGACTTGAGCAGAACGTGCATGTGTCGGGATGTCGAATCTTTAGCCGGAAGTTATTCCTTGCACTTCCACTAGTAACATTTCTCTCATTATACAGTGCATGATCTTGTAGATGATCTATACAGGTCGTTCGTTTTTTGACACTCGTTGTCGCTGTGCACGATACTTGTAATTACGAGTAAGAATACAGGTACATTCACGATTCAGTCTTAAAATCACTCAGCTGTACAACTATTTGTGAAGTTACTCCAACCGCGACTTATTATGTTCTATTAAGCGAAATCTGATGATGAACACGCGTGTAAGGGTGTTGACGTGTCCAGCCAAGCCAATGTTCGTTTCAAGTCTACACTCTTGGCTGCCTACTTGTCACAGCTTGTTTCAACATCATAATTCAAAGAGGAACAACTCAATTAAGTATCTCCTGAACTACTTCGCACGCTGTGACACTCTGTCGTGAGGTGTCTTGCCTTCAACCCCTCATGATGAATAGCCATGATACTTCAATCACCTTGTTCCCAACCCGATAAATATACATGATTCCATGAGGACAGCTTAATTGTGAAGCTCCCCTCCTCTGATCCGCGTACTTGTTATCGACATCATAAAACTTTGTGTTCCACAGCACGGAAGAGACGGCTGATATCACGAATTTCGTGTATGAAAACACTTGACAGGGCGTTTTGGTATTATAACAATTTCAACTGGGCTTTTCTATTTTCCTTTCCGAGTGCACGTCAACACCGTCAGGCTCACAGTGGCAGTTGCAGTACACCGAGGACCTGCGTCTACTGTGTCGTCTTCCCGTCATGTTCATTGTTCAAAATTTCAACGAATGGGGTAGTTCATTTGGGTTCACGCGAACGTACTTGTGCAAACAGAAGAAGTTGTGTCCACCTCGTTTCGGAAGTTTCGTACGCAGTATCTAATTGCAATCTTGCCGCGAAGCCGGGTTGGGATTGGACAACGCTTTTGAACAAGCTAATGAGTTTGGTGACATATTTTGTTGCCTCACCTTGGCGATGCACTGGGTAAAGGAGAAACATTCTCGCCAAACACATGAAAAATTACAGCACAGCGGCGATGGTTGGTGCTTACTGCGGAAGCAAGTTGCAACAAAACGGTAACAGGCACGGGCATGGTGAATCCAAGAGTGCCCGTTACCTCAGGCTTCTAATGTTCTGCATTGCTACCGAATGAGCCATCGTGAACCGTAGACGTTGGAAGGATTTGCCCCAGCGGTGTTCCAGAAACCGAACGACAAGCGTTTACATCCAGAGCTTCTACAACTGTACCAGTAACTAGCAACGCGGCATGTACGTGCGACTGCACTCCTGGTTATGTTTGTGATGAATCTCCAAGAAGCGCCTGTGACTGAAGATGGTGAGTCGCTGACGACGCGCACTTCCGTGCTTCTGAGGCACTTGAAGCATATATCTAACGTGGATTTTTTTTTATCGTTACAATGCTCTTACCGCATGCCCGCAACCCTGATCAACCAGTACTGAAGAACTTCCATGTTTACCTCACGGAGATTCACAAGCACTCCAATCAGGTATCTCGTTTGAGCGTACGTTGCTTCGAGTCATAGCTGTAGGCATTATTACCTCGGTGTCGTATAGCCTGTCTTAGTGCGGTTGATGCACTCTAGAAGGACTCGAAAGTTCTTGGAAGATAATCAAGTTTCAACGGCTCAACAGTGTTGGCTCAGTTGACAAATGCTGTCGTGGGTACTTCCAGTGACGTATCATGGTATCTAGAATTCACCACGGACACACGGCTCCTCGGTTGTTCCTCGAAATGCTAACACGCTTTCAACATCTTTATAAAGAGTTTGATTGCTACTTCTTCGAGTTTAGGACCTGTTGAGATATGGTTGAATAGTTTGCGATGTACTCCATGAACACCTTGTTGGGCCAAACCCTTTGCCCCAGACTAAGCGATGAGTCAAGCAAGTAAGGCAATATACATCTAAGCAGCGGAACAAAACCAGCGGATATCATCTAGCAAGATGCTTTCAAGCTCATTGAGCTGAGCCCTACTCTGGTTGAAACTAACCTGTCGCTTGCACTTCGTTTCGAGGGGTTCGGCTACGTAGGGTCACGGAGATTCTGGAAAGCGGTAAACAGTGTAAATGCGCTAGCTTCTTACACATTCATCGTTCATTATCTAGGACATCTCGTACTCGTGTCTCTCTAAGGCAGATTGGCTCGACTGAGTTGCTGTATCGGTCAAAATACGCATCTACAAACAACCGTCTGTGAGAACGACGCCTCAGATAGGTGATAGGGAAATATAATTGAAACAACAGAAGTGAACTTTGTGATTTCATCTCCTCAGATGGGCACTTCAATTTCAAATTGCAGGCGGAGGAGGGTTGTCATGAGGAATCTGAATGGCATGGTGTTCAGCTGACCAGACAAGTTCGTCCATCTCATGCGCGATCACTCGTACTAGTTTATTGGTTCCAATAATATAGAAGCACATCGTTTCCTTGTTCGAGTACGCTGAATCTAACGTAATATTTCTTTGTGTGAGCCTGTGTACTGTTACTTGACCGTGGCTCTCAAGTCACCAGCTACAGTGCCAGAAGTATCATATACAACGAAAGATACCTGTAAACTGTGCATTAGAAACGCTTATTTCTCCACTAGGTTCCACTGTGCTCGCTTGGCTGTGATGTGAAACGAGAACTGTTGAATCCGGTTCGTGGGACCAGTGCTCCGCAGTCTCGTTCCAGCGAAGCCCTTGCAAAAGCCAGCATTTCCAGCTATTAAAGTACGCAGCTCCTCACATCTGCTCTCCAGATCTCAATGAGTCGAAACATGTCTTACTTTCTTCCAATTCATGGTTTTTTGGAACATAAGTAAGTACGGAGTGCTGAGCCTGGGACACGACACAATGTAACAAGCTCATGTAGCACAAAAATTGCACCCATTCAGCTAGATCACCATCTAGACATAAACTAGTTCATTTTAGGCTTGTATTGCACTAGTGCTCGCATAACAAATTCTGTACTAACGTTAAGTTGCGGCGCTAAAACGACGATACCTATTCTTTGGCTACTACAGTGTACAATACGAAGGACTAGTTCTGAATGATATAAGTATAGTTGATTTGCCTTTTGCAGGTGCGTATGCGCTTTTATTGTTTGTGAAGTGTTAAATTGCTTGTGGGCGTCACGGTTGTTAAGCACCGACTACAGTTGACAGAATATGCAATATACGCACCTCTCTGCACAAGTTACATTGTCTGACATGTTGACAATAAATGATAATGACAGCTTAATATAGCATGTTGCCTACAGCATGAACGCCGCAACTCAATTAGAACCAAGCAGAGAGTTTGGCTCCATCAGCAGTAGACCTGCGTCACCGCAAGACGTGTTCACATTTGCGAACCTTGATGTTGTTTGAACGCTTTCCTCTTCTCATGATTTGTCCTTGATAGCATCTCTTAAGGAAATGGTGCTATAAAGTTTCGTGCAAGATGTTTTATTTCCCTCTCGTGGGGGTGGTGTGTGCTGAAGCGCGAGCTGAATCCGTGCATTCCAACAGCGTATTTCCTATTGCAAATTCCCCTCTCGTTGTACCTCTGCTTGCAACAACATGGGCGAATACCTGAGGGCTTCGGTTAGTCCGGGCTGATTTCACGGCGATGTTGTAGCACGTTCAGGTTAATTAGTTTTTCATCTCAATAATATCCAGGCATTCCTTTGCATGCTTGCAGTTCACGGTAATGATACAGTTATTGCAGTCAAACCGTGCTGCGGTTGTGGGATACTGAAGCTCCAGGCCACGTGAACTCAACACCGCCGTCGCTGGCATCTATTGGGAGTCCCCAGTTTAATAAACAGTTAGAAAAATTCATGTCTGCACATGGAAGGCACAACCTCGTCGCGGTGGGGTTGCGTTGTCTAAGATGCTTACACCGGACGATTCACTACTTGTACAGCACCGTTGTCATTTAGCGCATCAAACTCTAATACTAAATCTATGCTGAAATTCACAGAGTTGGATGCAGACGATGATAGTGATTCGATGTGTGCTTCCATGAGCTTTCAAGCTTGAAGAACATCAGAGCTGCCAGAGGGACGGAGATGCTTCTATCCCCCAGCGTTCTACAACCACTATCCAGCTCAGGACAAACAGGCCGAGTTTCTGCTCCAAGAGCACATCGTGCGGCAGGATCAACTATTGTGAAAGGTGCGAGTGCAGATCCGCTCTAGAATCCGGCTGGATAGTGAAACAATTACAGTATTATTGACAATATTGTGGCTGGTCCTGCCCCATGGACAGGATCGTAGCCGCATGTCCCAGTTTTGAAGAATTCAAATGCCTGCCCACAGGATGAACTTTCTTGCGTCGCGATCACCAGTTGGTTTTTGACAAAAACTTTGGTCGATTTCGCTGCCTGTCCGGACTTGTCCTTTGCATCTGAGACTTCTTCTGGTCACGATTGATGTGCATAAGCTGATCATCGACTCCCATCGTTTCCGATTGTGGGAAATTTCAACAGAATGGGAATAAGTCCCAGTCCTAGGAAGTTTTATTGGCCGCAAGCGCCCAAGAAATGTGCTGTCCAGCCGAAACACCTTGTGGCCGCAACATTCCAATTACTACGGTACAGTGCACAGGTTTCAGTGGTCCAAAAGTCCCATAACGAGGTACCAAGGCAGATTAAGATTGCTCAACTATTACCGTATCGACCACTACATACTCTGCTACATACACCGCCTCTGAAGGCTCTTCAAACGACTTTGAAATGAAATCCCAGAGTTCGACAGACCAAGGACTTGAACGAGATTCCAATCGCGATGGCAATCGACTCCGGTAGAGCGAGAATCCTTAGACATCTGGAAAGTTAAGAGAACATTCCATCTGCACTCAAAAGCAAACCTCATAATTCAACCAAGAATGTGCAGGCTAGTTCCTCCATTACTTTTAGGCAGGGCTCCAACTCCAGCTCCCTCTTTCTATCACATTTACCGCTAAATTATGATTTTTACTTTGTATTGTTACCTCATCTATTCGCGTGACACTATTTCCCCGTACAGCAGGAACTCCACCCGAGATCATGGACGCGGCTGACCGCGCCTCGCCCCGGTGTGACCAGCTGGCTCCGAACATGCATGAGCCGCATGCATTCAACCCGGAAGCAGACAGCAGCACGCACAACGCCGTTGCCGGAAGCTCGCCGCGGCCTGCCGCGCTGGTCGGCGACGCGGGTGATACGGCCTGGATTCGCGAGCGCGGTGACGCGCGCTTTGACGCTGAATCCGATCTCCGCGGCGCCACAGCTACAGAGACGGGCAGGACCGGCGAATCGTGCACGCCACCTTCGTCTGGTACGCGTGTTGCCCCCTCCGCCACAGTGACCACCGCGGATGCCTCAAGAGAAAGCTCTGGAAACCCGAATCAGATCGACACGTCTCTTAGGCCGCATGTCCTTTTCTTTTTTTGGGTTTCAAGATGTTTAGTGGAAGTTATTTGATTGAATAGGCGACGGGATACTGGGAATGAAACACAGCTGGCAATTTACCCGATACACTACGATGTAATGCGCTACGATGCGAGAAATGAATAAGGTTCGACAAAGCCGTTGTGATTCGCCGCGCGTGCAGCGAAGAATAGCGACGACGTTCCGGGCGGTGGCGGGAAGCGCAAACGCGAGGTATCGCGGTGGAGTTCGTTCGAGGAGCACACGCTTTGGCGAGCCATTCAAATGCATGGGCACGACTGGGCGGCCGTCGCGTCGCACTTCGACGGAACGAGGACCAAGCGGCAATGCATGGAGCACTTCCGCGAGGTGTTGAGGTACGACATTCCGGGAGTAAATCGACACGAATACGTTTCTGAAATCAACGATGCCTTGGGAGGACTCGAAATTTGACTTTTGGGCTTTTTCCGCGCTCGTAAAGATTTCGGGCGGCTTTTACAGTGTCGTTTTTCGAATGATGGTAGCAAAACAGGCCTGTTTAATTCTTGGCAGGGACGGATGCTTCTAGAACATTCCCGTGCGACTGTACCCGCGCTTGCATGCATGCAGTCCGGACGTCAAACATGGCGAATGGAGCCTTGAGGAGGAGCTGGGGTTAGCAAGCGCGCACGCCATGCATGGATGGAAGTGGACATGCATTAGCAAGCATCTACCGGGGCGGCCCGCTAATGCATGTAAAAACAAGTTCAACGGTACCATGGTCCGCTTGCCCAAACGCGCTGCAAAATTTTATCAAATGCTTGAGTTTTGGTTCATGTTGAAATTGGAAATGGTGAGAACAGGTGGTTTCGTTCTGCAAACGCGTTGTTCTCCTGGCCCGTCCATGCATTAACTTCAGAGTGTTTGTTGTCTGCAGTTAGTGAATAATTCTGCATAAGAGGAGCAATAGGGTTATGTTCACAACTTGATAGCTGTGCACTTGTGCACAATAACTTGTGCACAGTAACAATTGCAGAGGAGGAAGGATGGCGAGAGGAGTATATTGGCGGCGTACATCGCGGCGTTGCGCGCCGGTGGCGACGGTGTACGCAAGGACGACGTCGCAACGCGGCGCGCCGCGCTGGCGACAGCCGTTGGAAAATACGAGACGCGTCATGCGTATTGCCCCGCGGGCAGTCGTGAAGACTCCGATCACCGCGGCGCGACACGTCCTGTCGACGCTATGGCCGCGGAACCGGGGTCCCAACCAAACGCACGCATGGGAGGCACGCATATAGACCCCCTCGCCACCCCGAGCAGCGCTATCGAATCTGCATCCTTCGATTACTTAGGTTCGAGATCGCGGGGTTTGCCATCGAGACGCGTTGATCCGCTGCAACCCCCTTGGGTTATCGGGACGTCACCGGCCGGTTACTCGCGCAACGAAATTGGTGACACCGGTAGCCTCCCCCGTAATCTCGGCTGCTGCTCCACGCTGACGGATCTCTCGCTGCACAGGGAAATATTTGCTTCAGGTGGCGCAGAGTCGCGCCTGACGCGATCTAATGAGGGAATAAAACACGAAGATCAACCCTCGATTGCTCGGGTGGGCTTTCACGCTTGCTGCGCGCTTGAAAATCCTGCCAAAACTTTTCTGATTTTCTTCGGGTGCTTTCCAAAGGTGTCGACAACGTGTGTGAGCCCTGCGTGGCCACAGGTGGAACTCGCTTCGCACCCGGGGTAGTTTGTCACTTGGTGAAGCTTCTAGAACTTTCCTTGCCACCTTTGATGACGGTCTGTTTTGCGACAATTGTTGTCTTCGATCACATCGCAAAAAATATTTTTCAGCCGTATCTTTTTTCATATTTCTTTTCTTCCTGTTGGACTTTAGCCAGAAAAAAAAAAATTAAATTACTATTTATTTATTTTTTATTATTTAATTTTTATTGTATTTATTTTTTTTTCGTGCTGCAGGAGTTATCGCGCAACAAGGCCATACCGGCAACAATGGCGGCGCAAATCGCCCATCTGCAGGCACTGGAGAACAACGCGCACGCCGCGTCACCTGAAGCCACGCCGCACTATGCCGCCAAAGCGTCCTTTCTGACCCCGTCTGCGATTCCGGAGGATTCCCCCTACGCCACGGTGTCCACCATGAGGACCTCGGGCATACAAACCCTCGGGTCGCGCGCAACGCCGCGGCCCGCGCATCTGCATGCATTGAGTCAGCCAGCAACAGACACTCCGCGAATTGCGTTCTCCCCCGCTCGCCACCGCCCCGTTCCTCTGGACCTGTCAAAGGGCCAACTATGCGCACCTCTGGCCACTTATCATCCGTTACCCCACAGTCTCGCCAAGCCGCCGCACTTTGTGGTTCACTCGCCGTCACCTTCACCGGCGGTTACGTCATCTGATGCATTGCGGAGTGGGGACCGCCGATCTGCCGCGCCCGCGCTAGGGAACCTGTGGAACATCACTAACGCCTTTCATGTGCGAGCCTTGTCGCATCGCATGCATGTGGTGGATTATGGGTGGTTTTGGACGGGTTTTGGGTCTTGAAACGCGCCCTCAGATTTCCATGCCTACATATGGGAAAGTTGTTCGCGTATAAGAAGACCAGTCGCCGGTTGACGATCGACAACGCAGCCTCTAAGATAGGACATTACGACTGGCAAGCGAATGCAGGGTGCCGAAGAACATTCTAGAAGCTTCCCGAGCTGGCCGGAAGTAAGCCAAGAGTTTCATTTCGCGCCGTCACGCCAGCAGTTTTCGGCGGCAGATTTGCTCCGCCCTGCCGCGCCCGCGCCTGCGCTGCTGAGCGAGCCGCTGATGCGGCTCGAAACTGTGAGCCCGCGGCCGCATTCCGCGCCGCAAGTCACCATGCATGCAGCCGCCGTCGGATTCAATTCCCTCCCGCGCTTGGCCGCAGAGTCGACACTGCGGCGGTCGTGGCCACAGGTGCTGCCGCAGCTGCAGGCTGCGCCCGGAAGCCCAGTCCCCCCCGAGCACGCAACCCATGAAATTCGACAAGCCCAAGGCTTCGCGGGTGCGTCACGCGGCGCGCCGAGTCTTCCCCCATGACGTACATGACCTTCACACCTCGCCTGGACTGCTTTCGTCCCGGTGCTCAGCACAATTCGCGAATAATGCGCTTTTAGTCCAAATATTCCATGCATTCTAGTCCATGTTATCATTGAAAAGAAAAAAGCTTGCATCCATATGTTCATAATATTGTTCAAGATTCCTCGGCTGCTAGAATCGCCGAGAATCAGCCTCTTGAGCTCAACGCGAAATTGCATGAATGGAATGGGAAGAGTTACACTTATCTTCCTGATCCAACGTTACACGGCAACTGGAGCCGACTATCTGCCATCCATTATAAGCGTCCAATGTCACACGGTGAAATCAAGAGGAAAGCAACAACTTGTTTCATGATCGTCGTCACATATAAGGGGATTGAGCTGTTACCGTTGCATGCTCCTGTAACAGGCGGTTGTCAGTTATCTGGATAGCAGAATATGTTACAGGATCGGTGTACAGGTGGAGCACAGCCTGGGGGTCTTCCCGCGGCTCTTCGCTTTGGCGGCGCGGAAGGCACGGACGCATTGGAGGAATCTCTGCGAGAGCTGACCGGGCATTCAGCAGGTGTTGCAACACATACGACGCTGTAACAGCGGATAGTTGTACACAGCTGTGAACTGAGGATCAATGATGATGTCACATGTTTGGATGGCATGGAATACGTAAGCAGAGCCCGGATGACCCCAAGTCTTGTGCGTCAACTAACGAGTGGACGCGGCGGAAATAATTGACTGAGACAAATAGAGCCGCTTGTTGTTGTTTTTGTTTGCGAGCTAACATACATGTTTGGTACGGCTGTTTGTTGCTGCTGCTGGCAATTTGTGCGTCTTGTGCACACGGATAAACCAAGACGGACGATGTTTTAGATACTGCTGGCTGGCTTCCGGAGCATCGGCGTAAGGAATTGGGGATAGCCGGCTGTGATTGCATCAGTTGTTTTTGATGTAGAGGAGAATCTGTGCACATCAGATGAGACTGAATAATTGTGCGATATGTGGCGATCTTTCGCCCCTTTGTCCCGCTTATTTATTTAGGCAATTTGGCAAGCATATAAGCAGCCGTAATTGATTTGAGCAAGGTAAAATCCGTTGTAACCTTGAGATGGGGCAATTCGTTTATTTTGGCTGTTCGTTGGGAACAAAACAACATTTTGCTGCTCATTATTCCCTGCTGGCTCACCCAGCTGCAAGTTCGGCACGATCACGTGTACATGTATACTACCTTCAATTCAACGTTACAAGCACGAAGAGTGACAACGACACCGATGTGTGAGATGTGTTTCGTAAGGAGCAACGACCCATAATTATGAAACGAACAAAGACAAATGGTAGGCAATGTAATGACTTAGAACGGAGAATTGTTCCCACCCTAGCCGGCACAAAAGGCCACTTACGTACAATTACGTACACACCCTGAAACTAAAACACATATTAGCACTGACTACGGTGTAAAGTATAATCTTGAATCTATGGCGCCTGTGACTTCCCCATCGTCTTTTCGACGGTGTTCCCGGCGCTTCGTTTTATTTTCGACCACACGTGCCCCACGCGGCCGTCCATGATCTTCCCGCGAGATTTCGCAGCCGGGAAGTTCATCTTCTCCTCCCCCGTCATCATGTCCTGCCGCGCGGCTTCCGACGCTACCAGCGCCTTCGGCTTCCCCCCGATGGTCAGCATACCTCGGAGGAACGAACAGCCCAGATCCCAGCCATACCTGCACGCGCGACAGCTCCTTTCAATTAAACGCGTCAAATTTTTGCGATGTACCAGGGAACCCCGCAAACCGAACTTCGACGTATCGAAGCGAATTCGCGCAAAATCTGGGGAGGACGCGCGCCTGCTCATGAGCATCGCTGGCCGGGCGTTCAGAATGTTCTCGTATCTGTACTCCGGAACGCGGATAACCTTATCCTGACAGCGTGCGAACTTGACGTTATCCACTTTCAGGCTGACCGAGACGATCGTGGGTAGGAAGATGACGTTTTGGTACCTGTAGCCACGAATCTGGTTCTGTATTTTATTTTGCTACAAAATCTGCAACGACTGCTGCTTCTATTTACAACTTCGGGTGGGCGCACCTGTGTACACGGGGCTCGACGTGGACGCGCTGCAGCGACGCGCTGGAGGAGAGGCGCGGCTGGCGCGTGGCCTGACTGACGGATTCAGCTACGGTGAGCGTGCTGAGGTCGACGCTGGGAAGCAGTGCCATCATCATCGCGCTGTGGCGCGACAGGCCGGAGTCGGCGCGTGCGGGGCGACTGGTGGCTACAGGTGCGATCGAAGACGCGGCGAGATGGCCGGGGGTAGCGGGCCTGGAGGCCAATAGAGGGGGCGCCAGCGCCTCGAAAGGCGCGGGGTCTGTGGCGGGCGCCAGCAGCGTGGACAGCGACGACGCGCGGTGCAGCGCGGACGCGTTGGACGCCGTCAGCGACGAAAGGAGCGTCCCTACGCCACTCGACGTCGTCGCCAGTGACGCTGCGTCGTCCGCGATGGAATCGCGGGAGTTGTTCCGCCGCTGCTGCTGCCTCTCTGTACCGCACCGCGACAAGATTCTGACAGCTTCCGAATGGTGCTAACAGTGGCTACAGGTGGCTCCGGGCGTACCGGCGCGCGCGATGACGGCCAGGCCCATGACCTTATCCAGCTTGCGGTCCTCCTTTTCGTCGTGGATGGAGCTCTCGCGGACTTTGAAGAAGCTGCTCAGCGCGCAGATCATGGTGCCGTCCAGCTGCAGCATGAGCGGGTGGATCTTGATGTCGATGTGGGTGTACACAACCTCGTCCGTTGTCGGGCGGCCTGCGCAACAGAGGAGGGCTACTGCAGGAGGTGGTAAAGTAAGGTAGAGCGGGGCTTTCACAAGGAGGCCCCCGGCGCACCTCGCATGACGTTCACGAGCACGAAGCCCTCCTTCCTCCACGCGGTGTCCTTCAGCTTCGACACCATGGTCCCCTTGGCGAGCTGCTTCGACATAACAAGGCTGGCCGTCAGGTCCTTCACCAGCAAATCCTTCACCTCCGCCTTGCACCCTCCTGTTCTGCACACGTTCAAAAAAGTTCGAGAATCTTCTAGAAGCTTCTAGAAGGTTCTGAAGCTTCTGGAAGATTCGGCGTACCTGTCGCGATGGTGGGTGCGGGAGAAGCTGATGTCGGAGGCTTCGACGGAGACGAGAGGCTTGCCGTCGGGTTTGTGGAGGGTCCACGTGAGGCTGCGGACGCAGATGTGGAGCTGGGTGCTGTGCGACAGGTCCTCGGCGCGCTGGCGGCGAATCATCGCCTCTTCTAGAACCATCCTCTCCCTGCACGCCGCGGCCGAAAATGATTTCGCACTTGCCACACTGCGCGCATGCTACGTACGGGAGCGCACTTTTCGACCGTGTCTTCCAGCGATTCTAGAACCTTCTCGTGGCTGGAGGTGTCGCTCTCCATCCAGTTGAGGACGCTGGTGTACAGCATGGCGCTCAGGGTATCGTCGGTGATCTCGCCGGCGGCGTGGAAGCTGCCGGCGCGGAGAAACGGGACCATGCATTTCGTAAACACGTCAGAGTCGCTCTTGCTGAGGTAATCCTTGATCTGGTTGCACTGCAGGACACCCACCGTTGGCTGGAATCACCTCTAACCCCTCCCGAAGTAACACAACAGCGAGTTTCGGCCGCCACCTGAAGCTGGAGGTGCGTCTGGCGCTGCTTCGAGTCCAGGTCGACGTCGTCGGAGGTGTCCACAGGTGGAAACGATGCCGGGTCGCCGGGATGCAGCCCCCTGGCGCTGATGCTCACGAGGCTGGCCGCTGTGATCGAGCCTGGAGGCAGCCTTGGTTCGAATTATGGAGCGGTCCGAATGAACCAATGGTGGTTCAAGCGGACTTCGGATCGACGAATTGAATGCACAAAGAAAATTCACCACTGACACTGATCCAGGTACGGATTAACCAGCGGGGTCTGCACACACAAAGGAGGGGGGGGAGGGGGGGGGGGGAGGGGGGTTACAACAATTAGGAATTTCAAAAAAAGGTTCAATAAAATAATTCGCATGGCATGTTTTGGGATTTGCATTTTTATTTGGATTTAAATTGAAGGTAATAAATGCAAGCAAAAATGTTGAAAATTGCTGAAATTTAGAAGGTAAAATTTTTAGCAATTGAAAATATGACATTTGTTGATTGAAAACAGGCCAAAATAGCAAATTTTAGAATCAGGGT
>JAULKQ010006166.1:0-14401 GCA_032356285.1 Smithsoniella earleae | reverse complement strand
CGGCCAATCCCATTCGTACTGCAAGCGATCTTCGTCGTTTCCTTTACGAAGACGTGCATTCAAATCGGTGAAGAGCCGAAAAAGGCGACCCGGAATTCCGGGTCGCCTTTTTCGGCATTGGGCCCGATGTCGGGGCCCGTCGTAGATGGCGTTATTCGATGGCGTTATTTGCGCATGTGCTTCTGGAAGATCGCTTCGGCTTTGGATGCCGCCGCTTCGGCCCGGTCCGCCGCCTGCGATGCGCGGGTCGCGGCGGCCTCGGCGCGCGATGCGGCCTGTTCGGCGCGATCGGCAGCCATCTCCTCGGGGCTCGGACCCTTCTTTGCGCAGCCCATGCCGAGGGATGCGACCAGCGCGAGGCCAAGCGCAGCGCCAGCGACCTCATTCACCTTCTTCATCCAGACTTCCTCCTCTACCCATGCGTTTCGGCACGTCCCCTCGACCGCCGAACGCCGGACCCTGACAGGTATTCCCGTAATCCTGGAAGATGCCACACGGCCGGGAGCGAAACAAGAACGACGCCGAGCGATCCTCTCGCTGTCGCCAACCTTGTCTCGCGGCGCCCAACCTGTACCCTTCGTGCTTCTCGTGAAACGGCTCGAGAAGGGTCGTTCGAAGGCCATCAACCCTGAATCTCCGGAGGTTTTGTCGCAATGGCGACGATGATCACCGACGAATGCATCAACTGCGGCGCTTGCGAGCCCGAGTGTCCGAACACGGCCATCTACCAGGGCGGCATCGAATACGATGCCCTCGACGGTTCGAAGGTCGCGGCTCTCAGCGACGAGATCTTCTACATCGTCCCGGAGAAGTGCACCGAGTGTGTCGGCTTCTACGACGCCGAGGCGTGTGCTGCAGTTTGCCCTGTCGACTGCTGTATCCCGAACCCGGACATCCCGGAGTCCGAAGAGGTCCTGCTCCAACGGGCCGCGGAGATCCATCCCGACAAGACGTTCGGTCCCGATTCGCCTTCGCGCTTCAAAGAGGGTGCGGGCGGCGGCGACGAGGCTCCGGCCGAAGGAGACGCCCCAGCGGCCACTCCGGCGGCGGGCGCTGCGGCCGCCCCGGCCGCCGCAGTCGCGGTGCCTACCGGGCCGGCTCCGGTCGTCCACATCGGCAAGGTCGAGAAAAAGGTCGAGCTCGCGGCGCCGCCTCCGCGGACCGTGCCGTTTACTGGCGAGCTGCCGACCACGTTCGAGGCGGCTTTGAACCTGGTCGGTCCCGAGGGCAGCACGGGGTCGGGCGGTCTGCTGCTGCGCACCGGCGTGGCGCTCCTGCAGCCCCTGCTGGGCGCGCTTCCCGATTCCACGAAGCAACGGCTGGAGACCGCGTTCAACGACAAGCGGGTCTTCAGCGCGGCGGGCTCGACGGGCCTGAACATCCTCGCGCACGTGATCATCGTGCCGCTGATCGCTCTCGGCTTCGCCGTCGAAGTGGAGAAGCTGAACCTCTACACGATGGAGGTCTGGCCCTACTGGTTCTGGGCGGTGATGGCGATCACGCTCGAAGGCATCTGGCGCATGCGCGATGCCGTCATCTTCGCGAAGCCCACTGACGAGGTGAAGTGGCGCGGAGCCATCTACGGACCGGCGCTGATCCCGCTGGTGGCGCCGATCCTGTCCCGCGCGGAGAAGAGCCGCAGCGTCGGTACGGTCGGGTTCGAGGGCTACTACGAGACCGACGGCGCCTACGACGAGAAGACCGAGCGCGAGCGCCGCTACGGCGAGATCTACACGTTCGAGGAAAGGCCGTCGGGCTACCTGTTGCGCCTCGAGTTGCCGCGGAAGATCCCACCCTCCGGTGTGAAGGAGGATCTCGGCCTCGGTGACGAGATGCCCGACTACGCCCTCGATCTCTCGCTCGCGAGTGGGTGGTTCCAGGTTCACGGCAAGGTCGTCGACGAGCGGCTGCGTACGGTGGCCGCGACGGCGCCGGCCTTCCCGCCGGATTTCACGACGCGCATCCCGCTCAGCGAGCGTTGCGTCGGGTTCTCCCATCGCACGCGCAACAAGGTCCTGGAAGTCGTCCTGGTGAAAGCGTCGGCCGCGAGCCGCCTTCCCCGGATGGCGGATGCCGCCTGAGGCGCGCCTCCTCTCGCTCGGGGCGCACCTGCCGGGTGCGCCCGTTGCGAACGAAGTCGTGGCGGAGCGCGTGGGGGCTTCGGCCGATGCCCTGTTGCAGGCGACCGACATCCGCAGCCGGCACTACGCCGCCGAAGGCGAGGGCCCCTCGGACCTCGCGCGCCGCGCGGCCGAACGGGCACTGACGGCGGCCGGCGCGACGGTCGACGATCTGTCGCTGATCGTGTTCGCGACGGCCACACCGGACGTCACGTTTCCCGGGTCGGCCTGCTACCTGCAGGACAAGCTCGGCGCCGGCACGGTCGGTGCGATGGACGTGCGGGCCCAGAGCGCCGGGTTCCTCGCGGGTCTGGACCTGGCTCTCGCGTTCACCTCCGTGCCGGGATCCGTCGCTGGAGGAGAGGGTGGCCCGTCGCGGGTGCTCGTCGCCGCCGGCGAGGTGCTGTCGTCCGGGCTCGACGAGAGTCCCGCGGGAATCGACCTGACGCCGCGGTTCGCCGATGGCGCGGCGGTCGGCATCGTCGGGCGAGCCGAGCGCGGAACCCGGATCGCGGCCCTCCGTTGGTACACGGACGGCACGCTTGCGGACCGCTTCTGGTGCGAGTTCCCGGCGAGTCGCCGCTATCCGCTCCGCATCATGCCGGAGGATCTCGAACAGGGTCGTCACTACCCGAAGGCAGACCTGCCCGCGCTCGCCGCCGTCGTCCAGACGCGGCTGGCCGACGTGTCGCGCGAGGTGCTCGACGAGGCAGGCTGGAGTGCGGAGGGTCTCGAAGCCGCGATCCTCGACTACGTCGAACCGCGGATCGCGCGGGCGGCGGCAGCCGATCTGGGAATTGCCGACGCCCACCTCGACGTACCGACCGAGCACTTCGGACACGTGATGGCCGCGGGGCTTCCGCTTCGGCTGGCGGAGGTGCAGTCGGGGCTGGCGCCAGGAGCGCGCGTTCTGCTGGCGGCCGCCGGTCCCGGTCTCGCTTGGGGCGCCGCGGCCTTGGAGATCGGATGACGATCCCACGCACGCATATCCTCGGGATCGGGCACGCGGTCCCGGAGAACGTCGTCACGAACGACGATCTCTCGAAGTTGATGGACACCTCCGACGAATGGGTCCATCAGCGGACCGGCATTCGGCAGCGACGTCACATCGACGCCGATTGCGGCGCGACCGAGCTCGGGCAGAAGGCGGCGGAGGAGGCTCTCGAAGCGGCCGGTCTCACGATCGCGGACATCGACCTGATCGTTTTTGCGACGCTCTCTCCGGACATCGACTGGCCGGCCTCGGCGGGACTTCTTGCCGCGCGGCTCGGGGCATCGTCGATCCCGGCTTTCGACGTAAAGAACCAGTGCTCGGGGTTCATCTACTCGCTCGCGAGTGCCGACGTCCTCATCCGTGCGGGGCGGGCACGTCATGCGCTGGTGGTCGGCGGCGAGATCCACTCCACCGGGATCGACCTGACCACCCGGGGGCGAGACGTCGCGGTCATTTTCGGTGATGGCTCCGCAGCCGTGGTCCTCGGACCGTCGCCAGACCCCGACCGGGGATTGCTCTCGACCCACCTCCACGCCGAGGGGAAGTTCGCGGAGAAGCTCTGGCTCGAGGGGGCCGCCAGCCGGAGTCGCCCGCGCATCTCGCTCGAGGATCTCGGCGGGGAGGACCCGGTGGCGTTCCCGAAGATGCAGGGGCGCTACGTGTTCAAGCACGCCGTCACGCGGTTCCCGGAGGTCATCAACGAGGCCCTGGAAGCGAACGGATTGTCGACGAAGGACCTCGACCTTCTGATCCCGCATCAGGCTAATCTCCGCATCAACGAATTCGTCGGCGACGCGCTCGAGCTGCGGGAAGACCAGCTCGTCAACAACATCGATCGCTACGGCAACACGACCGCCGCATCGATCCCCCTCGCGCTTTACGAGGCGGTGAAAGAAGGGCGTGTCGCCGAAGGCGATCTCGTCTGTTTGGCCGCGTTCGGGGCGGGGTTCACGTGGGCCTCGGCGCTCGTGCGTTGGTAGCTGCCTCGGCAGAGGTCTTTGCGCTCCGGCCGATGCAGCCGGCCGACATCGAACGGATCGTCGCCATCGAGCAATCCTGGGCGCCGACACCGTGGAGTGCGCAGTCGTTTCGCAATGAGCTGAGCATCCCGTTCTCGCGCGCACTCGTTGCGCACGCCCATGGCACACCGGATGTCGTCGCCGGGTATCTCGTTCGATGGCTCGTGGCGGACGAGGTGCATCTGCTTTCGATCGCGGTCGCGGAACCGATGCGTCGCCGTGGGCTGGGTGCACTTATGCTTGACGAAGTTCTACGGGAAGGGCGCGCCGAATCGGCCGGTCTCGTGACCTTGGAGGTCGAGGCGGCGAATGAGACGGCCGTTCGTCTCTACAAATCGCGTGGCTTCACAGAGGCTCGATGTCGTAAGAACTACTACGGGCCGGGGCGCCACGCCCTGGTCTTGAACCTGGAGTTCGCATGCCGCGTCGTGTCATGACAGCGGTTGCCCCGGCGGGCTTCGGGTACGCGGGCGGCGAGGATTTGTCAGTTGCTTCAAAGCCAAATTTTCGCTACATTGAAATGCTCACGCGGAGGGTCCCACCGACATGTTTAAGGTTGGCGAGAAGGTCGTTTATCCCGCTCACGGGGTAGGCGTCATCGAGAGCGTCCAAAGCAAGACCATCGCGGGAACGGAGAAGAAGTTCTATATGCTCCGTTTCCTCGAGAACGACATGACCATCATGGTCCCGACCGAGAACGTCGATTCGGTGGGGCTGCGCCGAATCATCGGCAAAGACACGGTTTCCAAGGTCTACAAGATCCTTCGCGACAAGAAGGTCGAGATCGATCAGCAGACGTGGAATCGCCGGTATCGCGAGTACACCGACAAGATAAAAACGGGTTCGGTGCTCGAGATCGCAAAAGTGCTCCGTGACCTGTTCGTCCTGAAGGGCGACAAGGAGCTTTCGTTCGGCGAGCGCAAGATGCTCGACACCGCACGCAATCTTCTCGTGAAGGAATTGGCGATCGCGAGATCGCACTCCGAAGAGAAGATCATGGAAGAGCTTCGGACCATCTTCGCGCCCTGAGCGCGGGGAGGGGACGAACTTTGGCGGAGCGAGGATCCCCTCGCTTCGTCCGGTGATCGGGTTTCGTACGAGACGGTTGCGTCAGCGCTTCACCGTCGGCTGTATGCCTTCGTTGAGGCTGCCGCTGCGGAAGCCGGCGAGGTCGAGCACGACGCGGGTAAAGCCGGCGGCTCGGATGCGGTCGACCAGGGCGGTGCGGAGTTTCTCCTCGGCGCAGCGGCCGATCTCGGCGGGCGAGATCTCGAGGCGAGCGGTATCGTCTTCGAATCGTACGCGGAATTCGCGAAACCCGAGATCGTGGAGAGCTTCTTCTGCTTGCTCGACACGGCTCAGTCGCTCGTGGGTGATGGCCGTCCCGTAGGGGAACCGTGACGCGAGACAGGGCGATGCGGGCTTGTCCCAGGTCGGCAACCCGAGGGTCGCGCTGATGGCGCGAATCTCGTCCTTGTGGAGGTCGACCTCGACGAGTGGGTGACGCACTCGTTGTTCCGATGCGGCATCGAGTCCGGGCCGGAAGTCTCCGAGGTCGTCGGCGTTCACGCCGTCGAGGATCACGGCGATGTTCTCGCGGTCCGCGTGCTCGTGGCAGATGCGGTAGAGATTGTCCTTGCAGAAGTAGCACCGGTTGATCGGGTTCTTGGCGTAGTCGTCGATCGCGACTTCGTCCGTCGAGACGACGACATGGCGTGCGCCGATTTGCTCCGCGAGGCGGCGGGCTTCTTCGAGCTCGCGCGCGGGCATCGAGGCGGAAGTCGTGGTGAGAGCGAGAGTGGCTTCCCCGATCTCCTCCTGGGCGATCCGAAGAACGAAGGTCGAGTCGACGCCGCCGGAGAAGGCGACGATGGTCGTCGGAAGCGCCCGCAGATTGCTGCGGAGGCGTTCGAGCTTGGCCGTGATGGCCGGGTCGAGCGGAGCCGTCATGTGCCCTCTCCTTCGCCGCGGAAGAGGTCGGTCGTGAGGTACCGCTCTCCGGTGTCGCAGAAAACCGTCAAGACAACCTTACCCGGCCCGAGCTCGCGCGCCACTTCGAGCGCGGCGGCGCAGTTCGCCCCGGAGGA
This sequence comes from Smithsoniella earleae, assembly GCA_032356285.1. Classification (NCBI taxonomy): domain Eukaryota; kingdom Viridiplantae; phylum Chlorophyta; class Ulvophyceae; genus Smithsoniella; species Smithsoniella earleae. The sequence goes on along the minus strand of JAULKQ010006166.1, from coordinate 8,181 downwards.
GATCCCGGCCAGAATGCCCTCGGAGCGCGCCAGCGCGCGGGACGTCTCTGCTGCCGTGTCGTCTTCAATCGCGATGACGCGATCGTAGGCGTCGCGGTGAAGGTTCTCCGGGATGAATCCGGCGCCGATCCCCTGGATCGTGTGCAGCCCCGCTTGCCCTCCGGACAGAACCGCGGAACGCGCGGGCTCGACGGCCACGATGAGGCACGCCGGCCTCTCGGTCCGCAGCGTCTCGCCCACGCCCGTAACGGTGCCGCCCGTGCCGACCCCGGCCACGAACGCGTCGAGTTGCGGGAACTGGGCCAGGACCTCGGGAGCGGTCGTACTGCGGTGTGCGTCGGGGTTGGCCGGATTCCTGAACTGCTGGGGCATGAACGCCCGGGGCTCGGCTGCCACGATCTCCTCCGCCTTGTGGATCGCGGCTCCCATGCCCTTGTCGTCGGGCGTCAGGACCAACTCCGCTCCGTACGCGAGCAGGAGGCTCCGGCGCTCCTGGCTCATCGTATCGGGCATGGTCAGGATCAGGCGGTAGCCCTTGGTCGCACACACGAGAGCCAACCCGATCCCCGTGTTGCCGCTCGTCGGCTCGACGACGACATCGCCGGGCCGTAGCTGCCCGGACCGCTCGGCCGCCTCGATCATGTTGAGGCAGATGCGGTCCTTTACGCTGCCGCCCAGATTCGAGAGTTCGAGCTTCGCCCAGACCTCGGCGTCGTCGCCTCCGGTCATGCGGTTCAGCCGGACGGCGGCGGTGTTGCCGATCAGGTCGAGAGGCGACTGGGCCACGAGATTCGGCACCGGCATGGAACGGGATGCTAACGGAAGGCCCGTGGAGAAAGAAGGACGACCTTGCGGTGCGACGGGGCGGCAAGGCTCCCTCGTCCTGTTCCCGGGGGCGCTGGGCGACGCGGTTTGTCTGGAGCCCAGCATCGCGTGGTTGTCCGCCCGCGGGCCCGTGACCGTGTGGGCGCGTGGTGGCGCCGCCGAGGTGGCGGGGCTCTTTGCCGCGAATCCGACCGTCGGGTCGATCGATCGCGCGGAGGTGGCACGCTTCTTCGCTCCGGCGGAGGCCGGTGCGGACGGGGGGATTCTGGGAGACTACGACCGGGTCGTGAGCTTCACGGGTGCGGAGAGCGCGCCGCTCCGTGCCCGCTTCGCCGCGGCGGGAAACGGCGAGGTGTATCGGTTCCCGTCGCGGATCGGGGCGGGCCACGCCGCCGACGAGATGCTCGCGGCGGTCAGCGGAGGCGACGCTCGGGTGGCGGCGATCCCGCACCTCCCGTCGCCGGCCGCGGCCACGGCGGGACGGCTCGTGCTCCATCCCGGCAGTGGAGGCGCAAAGAAGCGTGCTCCTCGGGAGCTCTTCGCCGAGATCGCGACGCGGTGGACCGCGTGTCCGGGGGCGACGGCCGAGGTCCTGTTGGGGCCGGCGGAGGCGGCCGAGCGGCGGTGGTGGGAGGCCCACGGGGGTTCGGTGGTGGAGCCCCGGGACGTGGCCGAGCTGACGCATCGGTTGGCGCGCGCGGAGATCTACGTGGGGAACGACTCGGGCCCCAGTCACGTTGCGGCGGCGCTCGGAGTTCGGAGCGTGATTCTGTTCGTCGCGGCGGATCCGCAGCGGTTTGCCCAACGCGGAGCGCGGGTCACCCTCGTCCGACTGGCGCCGGTCCCTTCGGTCGAGGCCGTGTGGCGCTCCGTCGAGGCAGGGGCTTCCTTGACTTCCTGCTAGGGCGGCATTACCGAAAACTCATGAATAACAGGCTGCGAAGGTCCGTATTTCGCAGCCGTCACCGCGCCGGCCGGTGTACCGAAGAATTTGCACCGAAAGGACGCGCGCCAGTGAACAAGAGCCTCGTTCGTGCGTCCAAGGACCGTCCGGTCCCGACAGGTCGCCCGACCGATGCTGGTGCAGACCGCAAGGGGGGGCGCCGACATCGTGGTCTCGAGTCGTACTCGAGAAACGCAGGATGCCGCGCGGTGAGGAGCGGACGGGAGAAGTCATGAGCGGGGATCGAGACGATCGCGAGCAGGAGGGCGCTGAACCGTCCTTCAAGGTCATCGATCGACGGCGTTTTGCCGCGGACGGCAGCGAGCGTTCCGAGGAAGAGCGGGCGGAGGTCACGAGGGACCCCCACCCGCCTCCGACACCGAAGAGGGAGGCCTCGCCGCCCGCGCCGGAGGCCGCTCGGCCACCGGAGACGGCGTCGTCCAACGCGGGCCCGGAGCTCGCGGCTCCGCAGGGCGATCCCTACGATGGAAGCGCCGCGGACGAAGCGCAGCCGTCGTTTGCGACTCTCGTTCTGAGTCTCAGCACTCAGGCACTCATGTGCCTCGGCGAGATCCCGGAGGCCCCCGGCGCCGAACCTCGCCAAGATCTCGGGGTCGCCCGGCACGTCATCGACCTGCTGGGTGTTCTCGAGCAGAAAACGGAAGGCAATCTCACCGAGGACGAGCACGCTCTCCTCGAGCGCATCCTGTACGACTTGCGGATGCGTTTCGTTCAGCTGAGTGGCTCGAGTTCGTCCTGAGCCCGCTCGAGGAAACCCGAATTCATGCGTAGTGTCACGAAAGTACTCGTTCTCCTGCTGGTCGGCTTCGCCGTCGGCGCGCTCGCGGCGCAGAACCGCGGAGAGGCGCCCTCCGTCGCGACGGCCGAGCCATCGCCGGAATCGGCTGCGCCACTGCGGCTTGCTGCCGCCGGCGACCCCGTCACCCAGGTAGCGGCCGGAGACTCCGAGGCATGCGTGCGCTGCGCACTGCCCGACTTCTCGGGACTGGCGGCGCGCCTCCGCGACTCCGTCGTGAACATCTCGAGCGAGAACAAAGAGAGTGCCGGCTCGCGTGGCTTTCACGGCTCGCCGGGCGGCCCCGGCGGACCGGGCGGACCGGGTGGACCCGGCGGCTCGGATCCGCGCGAGTTCTGGGAGCCGTTCGAACGATTCTTCGGGCCGATGCCGCGGCGCCAGCAGCCGCGGAAGAGCCTCGGCTCCGGATTCATCTTCGACAAGCAGGGGTACATCCTCACGAACAATCACGTCGTCGAGAACTCGGAGTCGATCAGCGTCAAGACGACCAACGGCGATGAGTACACGGCCGAACTCGTGGGCCGTGACCCGAAGACCGACATCGCGGTTCTCAAGATCGATGGCGGCGACGCGGACTTCCCGGCGATCCCGTTCGGCAACTCCGACGACGTTCGCGTCGGCGAATGGGTGATGGCGATCGGGAATCCGTTCGGTCTCGAGTTCAGCGTGACGGCCGGCATCGTCAGCGCGAAGGGCCGGTTCATCGGGCAGGGCAACTACGACGACTTCATCCAAACCGATGCGCCGATCAATCCGGGGAACTCCGGTGGTCCGCTGCTCGACCTCGATGGGCGCGTGGTCGGTATCAACACCTCCATCTTCAGCCGAAGCGGGGGTAACATCGGCATCGGGTTCGCCGTGCCGATCAACCTCGCCAAGGAGCTGATCCCGCAGCTTCGGGAGAAGGGCAAGGTCACCCGCGGCTGGATGGGTGTCATGATCCAGAAGGTCACGCCCGACATCGCCGACTCCCTGGAGATGGACAAGGCGTACGGCGCGCTCGTCGCGGACGTCGTGAAGGGCGGACCGGCGGCGAACGCGGGGATCGAAGTCGGAGACGTCATCATCGAGTTCGACGGTGATCCCGTTTCGGAATCGACCGAGCTGCCGCTCATGGTCGCTCGGGAGCCGATCGGGAAAACGGTCCCGGTCACGGTCATTCGTGACGGAGACAAGAAGACGATCGACCTCGAGATCGGCGAGATGAAAGACGAGGATCTCCAGGTCGCGCAGGGCGAGTCGGAGGCCTACGGCCTGACCGTCCAGAACCTCACGCCGGAGATCGCCGAGTCCCTGGGTCTCGAGCCCGACGTTTCCGGAGTGCTCGTCTCGAGCGTCGAAGCGGGGAGTGCCGCGGCGGATGCCGGACTGCGGCGCGGCGACGTCATCCTCGAGGTGAACCGCCAAGAGGTGCCTGATGTCGACGCCTACGTGGCGGAGGTCAAGAAGGCGGTGAAGGGCAAGAGCGTCCTGTTGCTCGTCCGACGCGGCGAGAACACGGTCTTCTTGGCACTGAAGCCGGGCGAAGACGGGTGAGGTAGAGCACCGAATCCATCCGAGATGCGGCGCTTTCAGTCGCTGGCGATCGTCCTGCTGCTGTCCCTCGTTCCGTTGGGGGCAGCAGCAGGGCTCGCCGTATACGTCGGGTATCAGCACTACGCTCAGGTGGTCGACGAGAAGTTCGCCGGCCGCCGATGGGATTTTCCGTCGCGCATCTACAGCGACGAGTTCCTGCTCCATCCGGGACTGGATCTGCAGGCGTCCGGCGTGCCGCGGCGCCTCGAGCGGCTCCGTTACCGTGACGTGGGCGGTCCGCCGCGGGCCGGTGGCGAGTACTACCGCACGGCCGGTGCGCTCGACGTGGTCTTGCGGCCCGGCGCGCGAGGTCGCGATGTCGCGGAGCGGGTGCGGTTGGTGCTGGACGGCGAGCGCGTCGTCGAGGTTTTGAACCTCGACACGGGAGAGGATCGCGGCGCCGTCTCTCTCGAGCCCGAGGAGCTCACGGGCATCTACCAGGGCGAGTACCAGAAGCGCCGGGCGGTGCGCGTCGTGGGGGTCGCTCCCATCCTGGTTCGCGCGATCCTCGTGACGGAGGATAATCGCTACTTTGACCACCACGGAGTCGACATCATCGGTGTCGGACGCGCGCTCGTCACGAACCTGCGGGCCGGCGAGGTGAGGCAGGGCGGCAGCACGCTCACGCAGCAGCTCATGAAGAACTTCTTCTTGACCTCCGATCGGACGGTGTCGCGGAAGCTCGAGGAGATGGCGATGGCTCTCGTCGCCGAGCGTCGCTACTCGAAGATGCAGATCCTCGAGAACTACCTGAACGAGATCTATCTGGGGCAGCGGGGGGCGCGGGGAATCTTCGGAGTCGGCGAAGCGGCGGACTTCTACTTCGGAAAGGACCCCCGCGACCTCGACGTCGCAGAGGCGGCGCTCCTGGCGGGATTGATCCGCGCGCCGAACGCGTATTCGCCGTTCCGATCGCCCGACCGTGCGCGCGCTCGTCGTGACGTGGTCCTACGCAGTCTGGCGAAGGCCGGTGAGATCGACGAGAGGACCTTCGAGGAGGCCATCGCCACCCCCGTACGAGTCGTGGCTCCGCGGAGCGAGAGCAAAGACGCCGCGTTCTTCGTCGACTTCGTGAAGCGAGAGCTCACGGAGCGATTCAGCGAAGAGGTCCTGACGACAGAAGGCCTGCAGATATACACGACGCTCGATCCGCTCATGCAGGAACAAGCGACGGAGGCCGTGCGCGACGGGCTCGAAGATCTGGAGTCCGCCAACGCTCGTTTGCGCGAGCGGGCAGAGACGAACCGACTCGAGGCGGCGTTGGTCGCGGTCGCGCCGCGGACCGGAGCGATCCACGCGCTCGTGGGCGGGCGAGACTACGTGCAGAGTCAGTTTGACCGCGTGACGCAAGCGCGGCGCCAGCCCGGCTCGGCGTTCAAGCCCGTCGTGTATCTGGCCGGAGTGGAAGCGACCGATCCCGATCGGCACATCACGCCCGCGACCCTCGTCGACGATACGCCCGTCACGTGGAGCTACGAAGGCCAGGAATGGACGCCGCGCAACTACGGTGATCGCTACCTCGGTGAGATCACCGTGCGCACGGCACTGGAGAAGTCCTCCAACGCGGCGGCCGCGCGCGTGGCCGAAGTCGTCGGTCTCGACGCGATCATCGACCTGGCTGCTCGGATGGGCGTGCAATCGACGCTGCCGTCGGTGCCGTCGATCGTGCTCGGTTCCGCCGAGGTGACGCCCCTCGAGATGGTGTCGGCCTACGGGGTTCTGGCCAGCGGCGGCATTCGCGCCGAGCCGTTCGCGATCCGGCGAGTGGAGACGCGCGACGGGAAGGAGCTTCTGGGCGAGGTGCCGGTGTTTACGCGGGTCGTCTCCCCGGCGGCCGCGTTCATCGTGACCCACATGCTCGAGGGGGTTCTCGATGCGGGGACGGCGCGGGGCGCGCGAAAGCTCGGCTTCGCGCGTCCGGCCGCCGGCAAGACGGGAACCACCAACGAGTATCGCGACGCGTGGTTCATCGGCTTTACGCCCGACCTTCTCGCCGGGACGTGGGTGGGCTTCGACGACGATGCTCCGCTGAATCTCTCGGGCGGGCGGGCCGCGTTGCCCATCTGGACGTCGTTCATGCAACGCGCCACGGCCGCGTCCCCGAGTCGCGGGTTTCAGCCGCCACCCGGCGTGAGCCTGGTCGAGATCGACCGGCAGACCGGGCGGCCCGCCGAGGGCGTGCCCGGCGCGATTCAGGAGGCGTTTCTGGCGGGGGAAGAGCCGATCTGGGCCGATCCTCTGGAGGTGCCCGGAAGCTCCCGGCCGGTCCGGCCGCCTGCCGACGAGGCGCGGAGGCGGACGCCGCCGCCGGCCGAGCCGATCGCTTTTGCGGATGCCGGCTTCGGTCGCTAATTCCTACGGCGTCTCATGCGCTCTCCGAATCGTCTCGAACGAGTACGCGACCCCTGGAAGTCGCTTGTCTCGGTCTCCGCACTCTTCGTGACCATCGTCCTCGCGGGCTGCGGGTCCGAGGTGGTCCGCGGTCCGATACCGCGCCGTCCAGCGGAACCGGGGGCCACGAGCCCGAAGCATCCGCCGCGTCCCCACTACAAGGCGGTGGGACCACATCGAGTGGCCGCCAAGTCGGGGGTCGACATCACGCGCGAGCCGCTCACCGCAGCGATCACCGTCGACATGGATCCGGACGAGGCCATGTCGCTGCGCCTGGCCGAGCGGGGCCGGCAGGAGCTGCAGAATGGCACGACGACGCAAGCGTTCGAGTTGCTGGATGCGGCGATCGACCGCGAGCCGGACTGCGTGCCGCCCTACGTCATCCGAGCCCAGGCGCACTTGGCCGAGGGGGCGGGCAGCCAGGCGCGCGAAGATCTGAAGGAAGCGGTGGATCTCGACCCGCGCGCTCCGTGGCTGGCCGAGATCGTCGCCGTGAACGGAGCGATCCTCGAGCTCGAAGGGAATCCCGATGGCGCGGTTGCCGCGTATCGTCGCGCCTTGCAGATCTCGTCGGCAAACGTGACCGCGCGCGAAGCACTGCAGCGCCTCGCGGGGCCATGATCGTACTCGGCATCGAGTCGTCGTGTGACGACACGGCAGCGGGCATCGTCGAAGACGGCCGCGAGCGGGCGAGCGTCGTCGCGTCGCAAGACGACGTGCATGGGCCGTATGGCGGTGTCGTGCCTGAACTCGCGGCGCGAAACCACGTCGTCCACGTGGTGCCGGTCGTGCGGCGCGCGTTGGAGACGGCGGGTCTGACGCTGGACGACATCGACGGTGTCGCGGCGACCATGGGTCCGGGCCTGGTGGGGTGCCTTCTGGTGGGCTTGTCCACGGCAAAGGCCATCGCGCGGGCGCGTGGGCTGCCGTTCGTAGGTGTCAATCACATCGAAGGTCACATCCTCTCGATCGAGCTGGACGAGGCGCTCGAGCGGCCCTTCCTCGGCCTGGTCGTGTCGGGAGGTCACTCGGCGCTCTACTGGGCCGGCGAGGACGGTACCTACGGGCTTCTCGGCAGCACGCGGGACGATGCGGCCGGAGAGGCGTACGACAAGGCGGCCAAACTCCTCGGGCTGGGGTATCCGGGCGGTCGCGAGATCGAAAAGCTCGCGCGCGACGGGGATCCACGGGCGTTTGCGTTTCCGCGCCCTCGCGTGAAAGGAGCCGAGCTCGACCTCAGCTTCAGCGGCCTGAAGACAGCGCTGCGCCTGACGGTCGAGAAGAACCCGGACGCCGCCGCGGCCGACATCGCGGCGTCGTTCCAGAGTGCCGTCGTCGACACGCTCGTCGAGGCGACCCGTCGGGCGATCCACGAGACGGGCGCGCGCTCGGTCGTCGTGACCGGCGGCGTTTCGGCGAACCAAGCGCTTCGCCGTGCGATGGAGGAGATGGGCCGCGACGAGGGGGCCACCGTACGGGTCCCGCCGCTCAAGCGGTGCACCGACAACGGAGTCATGATCGCCTACGCCGGTTGGCGACGACTCGTCCGGGGCGAGCGGGACCCGTTCTCGCTGAACGCGCGCGCGCAGGTCCCGCTCGGCGCGCGCATGGCGTTGGGCTCGCCCGGAGT
>JAULKQ010006155.1:0-14401 GCA_032356285.1 Smithsoniella earleae | reverse complement strand
ACAGGCTGTTAAGCCCGACCTTTGAGGTAGACCGTAACTACGACTTGCTTCCCTGATATCGAAACCTAACGCTTTAAGTTATTCTCTCGCTGCAATCATTACACAGATGATGGCTGAAAATCAACTCCTGGAGTTGGATGCTGAGCTGCTGAGATGCGTGACTGCCATTCAAGAAATGGAAAGCATTAGATTTTGAAAATTGCGTCAAATCGGGAACTACTGACTCGCTCATCGTTGTTCGATGTCAGATTTCACCCAGATAAGAAGTGCACAAAGAAATATAAAGCAGTACAGGCTAGTACTGAAAGTAGTGAAAGAAATTCGAGTGTCCACATAGCGTATGGAACGAGATTTAAAATTTAATCGCTTTCGCTATGTACGGTTGCGTAAGCGGCTTTCTGCGTCAGTAACAATAGTTCTGAGTGGACAGTTCCAGCTGAAAACAAGGTCTGTGCTTCTCTTAGAATGATGATATCACACATGCAGCTACATTCTTGAGGCCTTAGCCCACAGGCCAGGGAACTGCGAGCCACAAAAAAGTGCAATGTCTCCAACACACAGATTTGCGACACAGAGTGCTGAAAAACTTTAAATGATTGGGAGTATCAATTCTCGCAACTTGGATCAACAGGGCCTCATATGTGGTCACTGAAGTCGAATCTGAAGTGTGAAAGACCACAAATCTGACCAAATCCCAACTAACCTCATGGCACCTCTAAAAATAGGAGCTAACACATGCTGATGCTTGTGCCCTTGGTATCACAGTACTGAGGTTGTTCCATGGGACTATCTCCTATCTGGATACAACCGTATTAGCTAAGATGTGCCTGGCTAGCCACAGGTTGAAATACCTGCCCGCACTGAATAAAAAATTCAACAGTGGTGTGCACAAACGCTTGTAGTGAGATGACATGAAAAGCTCATGTCCTACAGGATGTGACTTTCTGAATCGATGTGACGCATTTTTGGATGAGGAGAGACTACTTGCGAGAAAACATCGTTAAACTGGCCCCTCACTCATACACCACACCCTGATCTCTGTTGAAATCTTGGGCAGCTTGTAAACCCTTTTAATGCATTGCACCTCACACTCCCGGTAGGTTGCCCCAGTGTTACCTCCAAAAGCAAACCATGCAAGAAGCACCGTTAGGGTGGGCTGTAATACTATCTAAAATATCTAGCTCGTGCACATTGCTTGCTGCATTGTCTTAGAACACACACATTGCCTCACTGGCGCCACGAAACCATCAGAAGCACAAGAGCAATGATAATAATGCTTACTGTCAAGGGTGACAAAACTCAAAATCCCTGGCTTTTGAAAGTAAATACTGTCATTCCTGGTTTGTGAAGAAGCACAGAGTAGCTTCTGGAACACGAAAATGATTGTGCTGCAGCTTACCATCAAGAAGCTGCTGTGTGAAGATAGTGATGCAGCTGTGTCCACAAGGCAGGCTATTTGGTACCAGGGAAAGAAGCAATTCATGTGGATGGGAATTGAAGGCACGCACAATTGAACAAAACACGCTTGAGTGAGGCATCGAAATCGCCTGATGGTGACGTTTGAACATCTGTGAGGAATTGCATTGCGCGCTTACTTCGTAGGTGACATAATGGTTAGGCGATCAATAGACATGATATTCCAACGCATGCGGTGGATTCGAGGTCAGTATGCGAGTGCTTTTGTCAGTTGGGCCGGCTTACCTCGCTTCGGAGCATTCTAACGAGCGGCTCTATGGCCCCGCTTTCGACTATGGCGTGTTTGATTTGATCCTCTTTGAACGCAAGAGTTCGGAGAACCGAGCTTGCAGCGCACTGGACATCTTCGCTGTCGCTGCGTAATAACCTAGTGATGGACTGTATGCCACCCTGATCCAGTACCAACCTCTTGGCCTCTCGCTGATCGCGGCAGACCACAGTTATGGCATCGCAGATGTGCTTGTAGACGTCCGCCGCACCAGACGCCTTTTGGTTCTCTGTACCGTCCTCGACCAGCGAAACCAAATGCTGGAGTATAGATGCTTGCGTCACCGCGTTGGCGCTGTGGCGGAATTCTGGCAGTGAAGCTATGTGCCCTACGATCTGACACACCAACGCGATACACTTGTTCCGCTTGCTGCATGCGTGAAAATCGATTCGTGCGCGCGATCAGCTCATTACCACTCCAAGTTAAGCACCCGATTGTCTATTTGGCATCATACCTGAGGGGTTCGATGTCTGTTTGATCATAAGTGGAACTTTCGAGCAGTTGCAGTAACAAGGATGTTCTCGCAGGATCCTGGAGAGTCTGTAGGCAGAATATCTCTGCATTCACGCACCAAACGTAATATATTTATCCCCACTCGAAATTATGATCGTGCTTGTGTGAGAAGGCTGGATAACCTGACTGTCCAAATGAGCTGTTGAATTGCAAGATGGAAGCATACCAGCCTCAACACAGGTGACGTTTATTTGAACTAAATGCTCGTGTACATTGTTGCAAGTTGCTTCTGTAAGAGGCAACTCCTCAACAATCTGCTGCAATTTTGAGAACCGCTCCACTGCCTGTACCTGCATGCTTGTACACATTGGCAACTGGTTTTTGCCTTCAAAGATGAGAATACAGTTGCAGTTCTTGGGCGCATGCAATACAGATGTTTGTTCAGATAAATAAGATACAACTGATGCAATCCCCAACTCTACAGAGTGGAAGGCCGAACATGGTTAAGCCTTCGCACTCCACTTGGAGTTGATGAACTGTATTGGCAGTGAAGCCCGTGATTCTGAGATCCATGTAGCCACGATGTTAAGCGAGATAATTTGAAGTAGATGCTACAACAGATTGGATTTACAGTTTTGGGGAAGAGAAGCAGTCGTTGGTACTACACGGCACAAGCATGGCACGGCAAGGCACCGTAACGGTGTAAGACTTGGGACTGATCTGTATTACAAGAAATTTTGGTTGAGTAAGGAGGATATTTTCGAGGTTTACCTGGAGAGCTGGAGAGCAATCCGGCATATTACAATCCAGATAACGACACGCCCTCCGTTCCCGCTGCTAGGCCTTCCACGATTGAAGCGGCGATTTAATTCTGGCTTCAAGCTACACAGAAGTATCCATGCATCCAAATCTCATTGGACTGCAGAAGGGTGTCAACTAGATCTCTGCAAATGAACTGCAACCATGGCATTCAAAGCAGCGAAACACTGCTGAAAAACTACAGATGTGCTTCAAGTCTTAATTGTGTGTAGCAATAGTTGTGTACTGTCTCGTGAGACTCTGTGGCCAGACCTTGACACAACAGCCTTCTACAGATATTCAGGCGCACAAGGGAGAAACCGCACTCGACTTCAATTAGGATACAGGCTCTTGTTGAGAATAGCTGTGGATGGTTCGTACTTGTCTTTGATGATTCTTAGGCACCGATTCCCGAATTCACGCGTGCACCGCTTGACTGCAAATTTACAGCAGCTGTTAACCATGCACATGACGTGTGTTTAGGATGGGTTATGCAATGCAAAGACTCTGTACTGAAGTGCATCGTATTATTTTCCGTGAACTATGACAAGTTTATTTTCTCAAAACCTTGTTATTCGGGTAAGCGTGGCAGGGTGGGCGTACCGAGGATAAATGGGATTATTTAGCTACAATTGCAACATATACGCCATGAAATTATCAAACTGAGTTTGCTAATGGCATTATGGATACTCTTCAAGACTTGAATATCTTGTTCGTTGTTGTGTCACAGATGACCGTGTGCGTCATTTCCACGTATGTAACGAGAAGTAGCGGGTGCGAGACCACCCCAAATTACGCAAGCGATTCCACCTCGCTATTCTGGAAAGCTTGTCCCAAATTTGGTTGACTTTAGTTGTATGTATGATGTTAAATTTCTCTTCTGAAGTAAGTACAGTTGTAGAAGCGATCTTATTATTCTGGATACAGTGTTTGATCATACCTGACGGCAACGTCTTCCCGTACCAAACTCATTCGGAAGTCACGTACCGTTGATTGGTGTTGATGTTCAGCATTGAACGTGATATATTTTTTACATCGCAGAAGCACTAGCAAGGATCCCTAAACAGCGCATGTTGGTACCATGTCGATTTCTCAAGATGTACCTCAGAGATAGTCTACCGTATACAAACCAAGACTCTGTTAGCAAGCGCATGATCGCTTCTGAAGAACGGTACACGGTCAGTACAATCCCCTGCTCCACCGTAGAACAGAGATAAAGTTAAACTCGACGACATGATAGTCACCGGTGGGGTCCTGATATGCGACCATGCCATGGACGTCTGCAGAAAGAACGTGTATTGGGCTACGTACCAACCGCCAGTTAGTTACAATTAGCACAGGGTGAGTATTTATTCATTATTCGCGGCACCTGAGCGTGTATAACGCAGACAAACGTTTAAGAGCGACGAGCCTCGTTCCACTTACCCAGCACTACATGCAGGACCCTTTCTCACCTTCCCGCCCTTTTTCTGTGGATTATGAGTTACAGATGCAATTGCCAGTGTCATACCAAAGCTCGGCCAATCTTTCAGTCAAGTTAAACTAGCCCTAAGTAGAACAGAATTGTACCCTTCAACTCCGCTTCTCTCCATAACCGTATTAAGCCCCGCCTTCCAGCCACACTGCACCTGATGTTTGACAGATGCTAGACAAGGTACACAGCTTCGAAGATTTTAGGAAACCCAAGCCGATCCTGCAACACGGCAGCTTGATTCAAGTATTTTGTTGCCCGTTACCTGCAATACTCAGTGTAAAATGAGCACACTCAAGCCAGGACAGCAGAGGCCAGGAAATTTATGTTTCTGAGTTAAGTTGTATACCACTCCACCACAATCCAGCGAATGCCCCACAAGTAGTGAGGGTCCCACAAGCAACCCCCCCAGGTACCATCAAAAATCTTGCATCAAGCCTCATACCCAGCAGTTTAAGATCAGGAAGTATACTTTTCACTCATCTAGCATGCAAGGATGCTCCTGCACGAGTAACACACGAGAGGAGCGCTGGCTTTATTGACTTGGTGTGACTTCAAGACTCACTACGAGCTTGAGGAAATACAAATACTCTTCCCACATCATTGCAGGAACTGAGAGACAGATACCGTCGTTTTGGGCTCGGTTCACAAAGTTTGTGCAAAGGCAATGCAACCATAGTTAAGCAGAGGGATCAATTGTGCATGCCAGGAGTGGATGTGGTCCTACTTAGTGGCCTAGCAAGCAGAGGAAAACCCAGAGTGGCCTGTGGCTTAGTAATGCGTCAGTACATAGTTCGATTGATTCAATAATTCTTTGAATGAATGTTGTTCATCCACTGTCAATGTAACACATGCTTGAAGACCCAGAACCACCTGCAGGAGCATCTATCGTTAAAAATTTCCACCAGATTGCAGTAGAGCGCAGCATCAAGATCTTGTACAGAAATAGAGTATCTCCATTTGTGCATGAGTCTGCTAGGTGGAACATAATCAGATAGGTCCATAAAACTCTTCCTCGTGCCAAAGGTTCGGTTCCTGAAGTTTGAGTGTAGTCCTGAGGATTAGAGTATGGGAAGACAACTACTGAATCCTGATCCTGCATGCGCCAGTGCTTACAGCTAGTTTGAAGGAATCAGCAAGGCGTTTGAATCCTACATGCTGTTGTGATATGCACAGGACCCTTCGCTAGTGAGTGTTTGCAAGGGTGATACTGACATGCGTGATGAGTAATGAACCCATCACTTTTCTTTTATGGCATGAGTGAGACCAAATAGTGGGAGATCCGTGGGTAGCTTCGCAATGAGTGCTCTGTGATGCTAAGTGCCTGAGTTGCTGGCTTCTGTCTGGAACAACGGTGGGTGCTTGGGAAGGATGACTTCAAGATATTACGTGACTTGATGCTGAATTGTGTTCATGGGAATACCTCGTAGAGATTTAATTACTGCCAAAGTGAATCGTGATTTAATACTTTGCATTACTCGTTACAGAAACTTGCTATTCGGCAAACTACGGTAGAATGGTGGGCGGTCACGAATGGAGAATGCTTTCCAGTGGATATGCTGCATCATGGATCCGACCTTCCAGGTAGGGCAGTCGTATCAGCTACCTGATTACGAGTGTTTCTGGCTAGGGTTTTGTACACGAAAGTCAAGGCAACGAGTTCAAGGTGAATCGAGGGCTTACACGGTGCACCATGGTGCTAGAAGCGGGCTCGGGCCACCCAACACCGAAGGCCTAGGATTACTACTGCACAAGGTGTATCAGTGCCTTCTAATCAAACAACTAGGGTAGTGCTACAGTGTCACACCGAGATAAGAACCTCCTAGATCATTGTGCCAGCTCAGCTTAAACATGATTAATCTACGACGAGTAAGTGTGACGTTCACGCTTGTGTTAATTGGATTGCGATCTCAAACACGGAAGCAGAAGAATCGTCGGTAAAACAGCGATTTACTATCCTGTGAGCAGAATTTTGAGGGACGTTTGTTTGTCGACAATGCACTCAACTTCTTCTCAAAACGAGACATATCTGGCGGTAAGACACAAATGTCGGGACAAGCTAAGGCACTGCTCTAAAGGATGATTGCCGGCCAGGAACATGTCAACATAGTCAGGGTGGTTTACAAGTAGCCAGGAACACCAAAAACAATGCATGGTAGAGAAATATCCAAATACGTTGCTTCCTCCAGAGATACCTCACGGTACGATCACCAACTATACTACAGTGTGAAATTCAGAACTATGAATTCTACAGATTCACTGGTCTTCACTTTCCGAAGACTTCAGCAGTTGTGAGGAAGTGTTGCCAGGCTCAGAGTCCTCAGTACCAGTGCGAGAGACAATGACAGGGCAAAAGTCAGACAGAGAACAGCTTTGCACCATGCGGAACGCCACAGCAGCTGTCACAGACCCTGAGATTGCAATAGCTGCCAAACACACCACAATGATAGGCTGTTCGTCAACGTGGTTTGAGTAAATTCCAGCAAAAGCCCAGCACAAAGTAAGGCCGTAAGATGGGCTGTTTTGTGAGATGACAGCAACAACGCCAAGAACTAGGACCATGAGAGATAAAGCGATAGATGTTGGGAGTAGTGGGATAGAGGAGGTTGCAGATAGAGCAACCAATATTCCAAGAACAGTAGCCACAGTTACCCAAGCTGCATTTGCTGCTATGGCTACAGTCATAAGGATCTTTGTTGCCTGAGGCAGCGGGTAATCCAGCTTCTTGATGACAAGAAGTGCATGGACAAACGCAAAGGATGTCAGCACGAGGATAATCGCACACAGAAACAGGCTAAAGTTGCTGTCCACAGAGAACAGTATCTGCCATAACCCCTCCAGGAACCACCCGAGTGAAACCCAGGGAGCAATTCTGCGCACAGTACGTGCAGCGGCTGTAGCCTGAATGCAACAGAAACCTGTCCTGTTTCAAGTACAATGGTTGTTGTTACTTAAACAGAGTTCAGAAAACAAGAGAATTGTGCAATGTAGACAAGTGAAAAGAACTCAAGGAGCATTACTTCCAGCGCAACAGTACTAAACATGGGAGCTTTCAAAAAACTGTTTCTGAAAAAGAAGATGAAAGCTTGTCAGCAAACTGAAGATAACTACTAACCTAGAACTCTGCGGCTTCAGCTGTTGCCCAGAGTGCATGAAAGAGAATGTAGCAAACTTTACCCCAGGGTAAATTCTGTAGTACAGTACTACAGTAGATAAAATTGAAATGGATTCCTTGCGTCCTACACCTCAGAAATTGAAAATAGTGCCATCAGACTAGGCAACAGCAGTATGTCTGTTTCACTTTGCCTTGTGAATACTGAAGCACTTGAACACTGCAGCATAACCTCGCACCAGGCATCATTTCACAATCATTTCAATAGTTAAACCTCCAGCCCCATCACCTCCAGGTGTACACTGGCGTGTTAACACATCCATACTCTGAAACCGGTCCATGGACCCGAGCTCTACCATTTCTCCTTTTCTATTGATATTGTACAATAACTGTCAGTAAAAATCGGATGCAAGTAGATCCAAGAGCAAGAGGGAATAACAATCTCAGATGGTACCTCAGATGTTGAAAGCACCGAAATCAAGAGCAACACAATGTTATCTATTTTCTAGGACAATGGATACACATAACTGCTAGAGAATGCAATGGCACTAATCAGTGAGTTCTGACAGCTGGTTTTTCAAATCGTTAATTGAAACAAGACTCACGAACGTTGACTATACAGCCCTGCATGCTTGCTTGGGCAGACGAGCAGAACGTTCGGCAGGGTAGCCACCTGATCTCGAGTCACTGAAGACTTGTCTAGACTTTCAAGACAGAAAGCTCTTAGGTTGATGCAAAATAACTCGGGACGTAGACTGGGTTATATGGACGTTTGGAGTAAGAAAACTATTACGAGAACGGCTGTAGCAATCGAAATCTGGCTGCTTTCTTGAACATTGATTCAAACTTATGTACGAACGCCGAAGCATCTGTTGAGGAATTGAAAGCACGTAGGAAGCAGCCAGGAGCCTCTTCGAATTTTGGTTGCTATCAAAAGAGCTAGAAATACGCTCATGGCTAAGTGAATTGAATAGAACATGTTGTTACACTCGCTCGCCTTGTCATCCTTTATCAGTATTACGAAAGCATGTTACAATAGGATGAAAATCCATCGTTGTCATAAACAGTTGTGAATATGTACTCTTCAGAGCGATGGATCCCATGCGATGTTTGCCCAACGCGAATACAGATCAAGAAATGTACTAGCACTGATTGCTATGAGCAGATTCTATTGACAAAAATACCCACGTGGTGAAAAGTCCAATGAAAGGCTTAGTGGCGTTCTCAGACGGGAAATAGCGCACCGCTTCTGCATTGCCAGACCGGATAGTCAGCAAGCAAACTAGGAATAATTCTGAAAAGAAAATTGGTCCCCATATGGAAAAAGTCCAGCCTGATGGTGACACGGGAGTGGGATATTTGGCGCCAATCTGCAAACTTATACCACTTACAACGCTGCTATATACACGCTCAGACGCTTAAGCAACCTTGGCATATTTGATGGCAGGTACATGTGTCGTAATGAAAAAGGTGCTTCATTCACACTTGAAAAACTGGGCAACCTGCTGTGAGGAATTGCTCTCGAGGTATGCAGGGGTTGGTAGGTGTATTTTCCCAACTACCCCGAACGATGCACTCAGGCGATTGTATCATTTAAGAAACAGACATATCACACAGAAGCGACGTGGTGTTCTGTTGTCGTTAAGGGGAACCTGAGCAACAAATAATTCAAGATTAAAAATAATCGCTGCTCATTGCGAAAAAACAAGGCGAGAGAGCACTGAAATGGTGAGTAGTACTGAGGGATGCGCACGTCTGCGTTGTCAGGACCAAGAAGTCCCGCCTGGCTCGCCAGAGAAAGACCGAATGCCCACAAGAAAGAGGCAATGAGCGACAGGTCCCACGTCTGAAAATTTGAACTCATCCTAAGTTTTTGACAAAAGGAAGCGACGAAGAAGAAGTTACACTTGTCACGTTGCAACAAATGTACCAAGACAGGATGTAGTAACAGTATCAACAAAACCCAAATTTAAGTGTGCAGGCGAAAAATGAGAAAAATACCAACACGTTCCAATCTTCGGACAACATCCGCAACTTCAATTTCATGGAACCTCTGCCTCGTCTCTGTACACGTGGGTGATATATGTAGGACAGCAATGATTGGACCAGAATGTTCCAGATTACATGATTACCGAACCGAACGTGCGCGCTCTAGAGAAAACCCAATATAAAAAACCCTCTGGTCGTCGTAGAATCTGAAAAAAATTGCAACTGTCAAGTCACACTACAACTCTGCATAAATATCAAAGATCTTGGTTGAGCCTCCCACGCGTGCTACATCAAGCCAAGCGTTTTCGCAGAAACACTCCACGCGCTACGTCCATTACAATCTAATGATTATAAATTACGTCTTTAAGCTTCTTGGATTCCGTGAAGTGTAAGCTGTCCGAAGTTACGAGGCTTACCTGCAGTCCAGGGCACACAGAACATAAGACGACGCAGTTTGGGGAGGAAGCGAAACAGCGCAGCAGCAAGTAAGAACAGAAAAAAAAAATTCCAATGATTTCTTTTTTTGCTCGGTACTACTGCACGGCCTGAAAGTGCTAAAATTGGCTGAGCAACAGCACATGCGAGAAGAAGCGAGTCCCAGTAAACGGGTGCACTTCGAAAAGCGTTTGACAATGTGAACGACAGACTTGTGAAATTATACATGCATAGTAAATAAAAAAAAATTGCTAAACAGTACATAAAGAGAAGAAATGGCTGAATACGACATGAGTACAAACATTCATAGACCAGCAAACAGTTGACATCTACAACATTCATATTCCTAGAGCAAGAAGAGTTTATCGATCCCGTGCCCTTCGACTGGGCGTTCAGTGGTGCGTTTTGGTTCTAAATACTCCTGTAGTCGCTTGTGGACTTCAGGTGGCCAAATCTTCAATCCGAAAACATCACCGGGCCTTCAAGCTGCAAGAATGAGGTGAAAGTGTAATTGTTGAGGGAATCCAGCTTCTGATTCAGCACCACTAGTAACCTTGAAAAGAGCTGGATTTCAAGCTGCGCATCTTGGGCACTGCTGTCTCGCTTGACACCGGAAGCAACCCGCATATGTTAGCATCTCAGCAGTGGCTCTTCTACGCGTGATTCTTCGATGGATTCCTCCGAGGATTCATGATTAGAATCATTTAAGGTATCAAGCCAGGGCGGTCGGGGATTTTCACAAGCGATGATCATGACTATGACAACAGCTAGGAATGTGTATCCGGCAGCGTTCAGAACCATGAAAATTGTACCGTATGACAACGACGCAAGAATACCGAGAACATAGAAAGCAGTCATGGATATTGTAGAAGTTCTTCGAAGCCATGTACAGCCTGGATGGTAACTATAAATGCCCAAGAAAGCCCACACGAGCGTTGCAGCATAAACAGGCGAGCTCAGGGAAGTCACAATGACGGCACCAGACACCCAGATCAGCCCTATCATGGTTGCTGATGGAACTTTTAGCGACAGCGACGTATTTAGCTTGATAGCCACCAGAAGCGAGACGGCACTCTCCAGCGTGAGCCACGCAGCATTCATGGCAGTACAACCCACGATAATCAGCGTCGGCAAATGTACGCCCATTGACTCCAAAGAAATAGAATTTAGAGATTTGGTTGCAGACAAGGCTTCCATAAATCCATAGGTAGCCGCTTGCATTGCCAAGGCAGCAACGATGTGACTCAGGCTGGTGTCCATTGTGAACGCCAGCTGCCATAGTGTCTCAGAGCACCACCCAACAGTCCACCATAGACAAATAGCTGACACTATACTCTGCTTCTGCACGCAACTCCGCCAAGATAAGCAAGATTAGTACTGACACGATTCAGAGTCAAACCGAACGCAGATCAGAGCTTGTGAAACTCTGATTGAATGGAATCAGCACACAGCACTCATTGTTTGTTTCCAAAATACAGCTATAAACTCCATGTATCAGCCGCACGAGCTCTGACGTATCGCGCGTTCATAATACAGCGAATATAGCTATACAATGTGTCTCCAATTATAACTGCATTAAATCACTTAATCTTAAGCACTGCATATCTCGTCATTACCTCGTCGTCATTTGTCGGGCGATACATCAAATACGCCAATGATACTCCTTGCCCGATAACAATAGCTGCTCGAATTGAGAAGCTCCACTTTGCTGGATCAAGTGGAGTTGAAAATTCATTCCTTATCTGTAAATAAAGCGTTTTGCATAGGCTAGGTTTCAGAGGTAGCCCTCAGAGATGGGCTATATACCATACAGGAAAGGGCGCAGAACATAACAGTAGAATCACCGCAGGGTCGCCATAAAGTAAACAGATGACTTGAATAACAATGTAGCTTCCGGTACATGTATCAATTCAAGGCCATTAGTTCTGAAGGAGTACTCAGAAGCTGTCCTGGTTGCTGACTCACCTGAGAGTTAGTCTTGCCATACACACCAAAAATGGCACCATAGTTAATTCCTATGAACAAAATAAACGAACCAATAGTGGCGATATCAGAGTACGTATAGTCCATCACGCTCTGCTGTTGCTACGCTTTCCTATCATCTTCAGTATATTCCGACATGGCGCACGTGCCCTGCAAACCCTTACTTACCAAAATAATGGCCGTTGCTCAATAACTGTTGAAATGGACTGGTACTCTCAGTTGAAGGAGTTTTATCTGCAATTACTTGTTCTGTTGCAGGTTTCCGATGCAGTGCATGAATGTATCACGGATCGAGATTCATACAAGTTAGCACATGTGCATGTTAACCGCTCGATTTCTCTTTGAATCGACATAGCCCCGCGTGTGAGGATCTCAGCTGCACATGTCTATCTCTAGAGATAGGTATCTCTAGAGATATAGAATGAAGATTGCTTGCGACATGATTATTGTTGAGCAGTGGGACTACAGAGTCTGTGGTATCTTCCACCACAAGTATGTCACGTACCTAAAGTCTGTAAGAAAAATAATCAATGCCTGCCTGGAGAACAGACTAGTTGAGGCGTTTTGAGGATAGCCAGAATCTAACAACCTCGCTCATGTTGTGCGTGATCCAGTGGGACCGTCCTTCCTTCTAATTTTTGTGTACTCGCATACATAGCTCATGAACGTTGCGAAAATGAGGATCTCCTCGCAGGGCGTCATTGTTGAGAGTGTGCGCGAGGTCACTCAAGAGCACACTATGTAACCGACAACGTAAGATCTCAGACAATTAAATCCGAAAGGGTTTGGCGCTTTCCCAACAGTCGCAATTGTTTTGAAGAACGAACCTTCATAACTATAGAACGCTGTTCAAACTACTTGTGATGCAATGTACCACGTTACATAGTTTACTCGAAGTCATATGAGTTCATGTATTCATAGTAAGCTCTTGTGTAGACAAGATCATACCTGTGAAGCAATGTACCCCGTGAAGGTATGTTTCATTGCATCACATTAATATTGCTAACAACTTATTCAATGTCTCCTGTGATAGGGTATATTCATGCCATGTGGCACCTTACTGAGAGCAGACTGACTTCACTCAACTCTGCTAGCTAGCCATCTGAGTTCTCAGATACTCATCAGGGCTTTGTATTGGAAGCCGGCACAACCTGGAACGTGCGTATTCTGATTACGATGGCATTCGTTATGAGCACACAGATGAATCCGTACTTTTAAGTAACTGCTTCGGGTTTTGAAGAGTGTGCCTTGTAACACCGCCCGTATCTCTCGAAGCCGAAGAACGTGTCCCTTCAATGAAGGATGGGAAAGCGCTCAACCCTATCACGTTTGATTGATCATTGCTCTTCATTCGTCGCATTTATCGAGGCTCATGGTTGTTACATTACATAGACTACTGCAGTGCGGGAATGATGCTAGCAGTTCCATTCAAGTGCGCGGGAGGTAAGGACGATGGCAATTCTGTGTGTAAGTAGCTGAATTATGTAGGTAAATGCTTGAGTCTGGGAACGAATTGTGAACGTACTGCTGTTCATAGTGTCTGACGAGTCATGTATAGTATCTGAATTGGTGAAACTGACGGGCACCATCAGAAATCGATAATAGTGCTTGGCTGTTACATTGTACCTCCGGAGGTCATCTGTTGTAAGGTTAAATGTGACAACCATGAGCCACTACGTATGTGACGGTTGACGATCGATAAGGAGTAAATCCCGAAAGCGTTGGCGATTTTCCATCTCTTAACTCTCAAATCAGATCTGTAAGATCCCTTTCGCGATATATGTCATGAAAAGTCTACCGGATAGCGGGAACTGTTTGGTGGAGCTTCCCGGGCCTCCTCATGGGCCTCCTGATGATCAGGTAGTCCACGTAGGCATGCGATCTCGCGCTGCGAAGGGCACTTCAACACAGGAATCAATCTGCATTAAGAACATATTTATTTGATTGTGCAAGTGTAGAGGGACTCGTAGCGTATTCGTACAGCGGCGTGGTTCCGGCAGCTTGTCGGAGAGAAAAAGAGTTGGTGACCTGACACGCAAGTGCGGCGCGATCAGCGATACCATAGTACATTAAAAACCTTCGCTGGATCTATGACGTACGGTACGCCCTCTAATTTCTGAGCTCATGCCAGATCGACGTGGGGTAACGGGTGACGCGATAATATCAGTTGACTATTCACTCGCCGCTGCGTTTAGGACCGCTTAGCACTGTGCTGGATATCATCATGATTACCAGCTAGCGCTGGAGCATGCGCGAACGAAAATAATGTGTCGATTGCTGAAGGGGGCAAAGGTTGTGGCTCGTGTTAGAATTAGTTCATCATTCTCGATTTGGTTGGACTCAGTGATTCTACATTGCATGCATTCAATCACACACAATCCAACCAAATCGAGAATGATGAACTAATTCTAACACT
>JAULKQ010006144.1:0-14405 GCA_032356285.1 Smithsoniella earleae | reverse complement strand
ACCAGAGTACAGGCAGTTGACTCAACTGTACATTTCTACATCTTAATCACAAGAGGGGACATGTGCTCCTTGTTGGAATCCCACGCGCCGGTCGATGGAATGATGATGAAGCTTCTGATTGAATTGCTACTCCAATCGTCTATTACGTAATATTCCAGGCATTTTCGATCAGAACGTATTGGTCAATAGGGTTTACAGGGGGTTGATTTCGAAACTGCGGCTAGCTTTGCGCGATAACCCACTTCAGTCGAAAGGTCCTGTGCAGCTGTAAGCAGCAAGCAGATACAATCATCTAATGCGAGGTACTTCTGAAAACTTGGTATCACACATGGACGTACGTGAAAACGAGTGCTGATCTCGGAATACATCGAGAGTTACTGCGCATGTACTGAGGAACAGCATCCATAGACTTTCTAAAGCAACGTCCCTATAATTTCTCCAATAATGGATATCGTAGACTTTGACGCAGCATACACATGTCCTCTGTGCACTGACCAGACGTGGACTGAAGAATACGGTCCCATGATGATGCTTGTGCGCGTTACACCAAATTTTACAAAGTGCATAAACTTATCTGCGTCTTATGGCGTAGCAAGCTGTACATTCGTGTCAATAGCTTGCCGGTTCTTTGTAATGAAAGAAGTGAAGCAACATCTGTATAAATCGCTTGCACGCGGACCAACATGCACAGTCTCCTCATTTGTTGTCCAGGAGTGATAAATATTCGGCACTTGGTTGCAGGAATGCCACTCTTGTGCACGAGGGTCGCATCTGGTGCGACACTGGACATCATCTTGTCAAAATATCATATCTTTCCGACGATATTTGTAGATAACGATTTAAATTTGATCTAGGGCTGCGAACAGACAAGAACAGGGGTTGTTCTTAGTAAGGAGGCGATAATGGACCCCAACTACCTGTGGTTCTGCAACCTAAAATGTGAACGGGTGTTTAGAGAATTTGAAACTGTTGTATCGGGGATCAACACACCACACGACTTCTCGATTGAAGCTGTTGGGACGTCAGGGCGTAAGCGAGGTGTGCGATCTATTCCAGCAAAAGGACATGTTCGTAAGCATTCAATGCTTGGGTGGTCGTTGTTCAGGCGATAATATCCAAGCCGATGCCGCACTACGGATTCTGCGCAGTTCTATAGCTCCGTTGATTATGGATAATGGAATGGACTTAATTGAGATGGTTGTCCGACGTTACGAAACCCCTGACGTGTCGGATGCGGAGGTGTCGTCTTATGATTTCAGTGTGCACCAAGCTCTACATCGGGAATTGAAAAGCACAAAATCCATTTCGGATAGAATCGATAGTTGACTTTGTTGACGTGGTGCATATAGTCGTTCCCGGGTGTTGTTCTTTGATGCTTAGCACTCTGAAAGCAAACCCTCTTTTCAAAGCGGAGAAATCTTAAAACGAGGAACGCGTTGAGAAGATGAATCCTACCACAGTGATTTGAATGAGTATTTCTCACATATGGTTGAAATCACTGTTCTTGAACCCCCGACAACAAACCATGTTTCACTAACATTCACTTCCCGTCTAGTTGAAGTGACTAAGACAACTTGCAGGCAGCTTTTCAACATTCATTCTCAGACGTGGGCGGACTATCGTGTCTGCTGCTACAGTTCGTGCCTTCGGTACAACATTGGCTGAGATTCCTTTTATCGGAACACGAGACGATTTCCGGTGTGGCCCGATACAGATCCGGCTCCCTTTTATCAGAGAAAGTAGTAGTAGTCCGACCGAGAACTGTAAATGGCATTCTGCATTTTAGTTAGTGGAACACCAGCATTGGTGATTGCGGGCTGAGTATATTGTCCGGACTTATTGCACCCCTTACTAAATAACTACTCCATCCTGATAGCAACATCAGTAATCATAATTATAGCCAGGTGTAGCCACAGATACGTCATCACTGTAAATAAAAAGCGTGGAGTGCGAAGAAAGCAAGCAAGAAGAGGGAATAAGGTGTACATATTTATTCCATTTTGTGTGTACATGTATGGAAGACTAGGTGCACCAGCTGATGGCTTTCTGAGGGAACTTTCAGAGTGGGCATACGCTAATAAGATTAGTGTATCTCTTATACAGGGCAATATGTACATGTTTCAGCACTGCATCAGGTCACTTGCAAGAAATATAGGGTATGGCTTCCAGCAGGGAGCGCATATCCCCTCGTGTGATTAATCAGTAGGAATTTACACTTGACTCAACTGCCTGTGCTCTGGTAAGATGTGCCAGCATTTGCTTGAATTATATTTGTAAGTTAAAGAGCATGGAGTCAAGAGCACATAGCTGCATACTGAGTATATATATAATGCAGCTTTAAGGTAGTACCCAAGCTATTGATTGGGCAGCTAAGAAGAGAATGGAGTAGATCATGCGGCAGTTGATCTGACAAAGCACAAAGGAGAAGTTGTGAGCGGCACCGTCACGTGTACGTTGTATCTAGATAGGCCAGCTGTGCATTTGGAACACTCCAGCCGCTCTTGAGTAAGCAGAAATGCCTCTCTTGAACACTTCTTCTTGGCTGCGGGTAAGTAGTAGAAAAATTTAAACAATAAGGATCAGCTCAGAACTTGGATACATTGTGTGATGCCTCCTGCTTGATCCTCTCAATTTAGGCACTTGTCCCTGTTCACGTAAGCACACAGAAGCTATCAAGTGGCATGTAATTGGAAACTTTATCTCAAGCAGAGAACAAGGTGTAGAATTCTGCAAGAGTTGGTCTAAAACTTGAATGCCATGATTCTAAAACTCGTGTACAGGGCATGAATCCTCCGCTACCACAAATGCTGCAGTAATTACAAAGCCCCAATTACATGAGTCAAACTCGCGAAGTACTCAGGCTCACAAGTCTGTCGTTGCCTAATCTATTTGATTGTACCCTGCCATGGTTGTTCTCAGTACTTCTTGGATGTAACCCACAGCACCATCAACCCTGATTTCAAGCAATAGTACATCCCCTCCTATTCCCTGTGTTCCCATCGCACTCCATCTGAAACGATCGGCTCCTGCTAAAAATCCTACTCACATCCTCGTCTATGAGTGTTAAATTTGAAACGTATCATGGAACAAACACATGTAAGAACAGCTATTTTCACTACAACTGCACTGCAATGCAGGAGGCAGGGAGCGATGCGAATCCTTTTCAATGCAATTGAAACAGCACTTGAGGAATTGGGAGTAAAGTGTGACCCTGGAGTGTCAGTATCACTGGGACTCATTACGATGAGAAAAAAGAGCACTAGAATCTGACTTGTTCAGGTACATAGTACTACCATCAGTGCGTGAACTGAAGTGCATGTGGTGTGACAAGTTTGGATTTCACCCCATGTCAGTTGAAGCTGTATCCAAAGTAGAGGACAGGATAGTATACCCCGATCCAGAGTCCTGTCTCCTCCTTTACAAGGAAGTTGGTAAGGCTCACGTTAGCATTAAGAGGAAGAGAGTCGGTCGAGGGCCTTCCTATACCGATGGTATGCAAGCAAATAAGAAGGTGCTTCAGTGCAACCAAAACAGCTGCCTTTTTTTCACTTGGCAGTCAGTTGTGTGTTGCTAAACTATGGGGTGGTGTATTGTGGTTCTGAGCTAGGACTATGTAGGGACCCAAAACTGTACGAAGTGCAGCACTGAAGGCACAAGCAGCTTTTGCTCAAAGACACTCTGGTGATAGTGCCTCACAGTTGAGTGAGTCAGAGGAGGAAAGCACTTGCTCAGAGGGCGCCGTACCTCGAAAGCATGTCACCTCAGGAAGTGAAGAACAGGTGTCATGATCATACTGTTTGTTTGGCTCGCCCCTGTCAAAATGACATTTTCAACATATCCATCTTGGAAGACAATATTTTTGAGGAGTCTGATGTATCGTGCAGATAAGAATACAAAACTGTACTCATGGAGGACTGGAGAAGAATGAGGGCATTCTTAAGGAGGAAAAACAGTCTACAAAAGAACTTCCCTTGCAAGAGGCTACGTCAATGAGAGCCCTTCAACTTATTATACAAAGCGACTTAATCCAACTTCAAAGGAATGCTACCTTGATGTTTTCTCGCATATGCCCAGTCACCCCGAATCCCAGTGTGCATCTACTGTGAATCTAGGACACTAGGTGTGCTGCTGATGATGTTAGTGGTTGATGGATCCAACAATCTGCATCATGGTGATTGTAGACTGTAGGGTCTTTGATTATCCACAAGTTTGTCAAGAGAGTTCAATCAAGGTGAGTTTGGAGACATGCTAATTCTTAGTGACTCTGATAAGGCTGCGTTTCTTCACTTATGATGTCCATCTCGTAGCTTGTGCATGTATGATCTCAACATGACGTTAAGGATTTGTTTGATTCGGCAAGAAAGGAAATGATGACAGACCGTGCGAATCTCGAGTCATTGGACGCAGCTTGACAGCTGAGTAACTAACCTTGCTAGTGAAGAATCAACAGGGCATTGGGCTGTACTTGTGACCATTAAATTGTGGACTTGGGCGGTTCTATTTAAGAGTAGTGGTGATACACCCGTGTGACACCATCTACATGGAATAGGGAAAGTAGATAAGGTGAGATGTTCTTGTTGCTTTCAAGTGTACATGTGCGGAAGCAAAACTGTGTTCAAACTACCGGTTGCCTATCTGCACAATCATCCTCGTTATCACAGTCGAACTTCGTTGAGAATGCAGCCAATGATAGACATTGTCAGCGTTACACATTGAAAATTTCACCTCCACAGATGATTTATAATCAAAGAAAAATGGGAATAAAAACTTCAGTCAAGCTGGAATGTACCAGTTCACATACTCTTTCTTCTTGTTGGACTAATTCCATCATCTACATCATATACCTCGTATAAGTCGTCGCGTACCTTAGACAGAAAATATTTCATTCCTACACTTGGCAAAGCACTCCTACTTTCCTTAGATGATGCTGGTGTGACGCACTTTCTCATCTCAAAGTATGTTAGAAGAACTAAAGTCAGAACAGACAGCACTCCAAAGATGATGCTAGCAATGAGAGTTGATCCTCTTTCAAGAAAGCTTGTCACGCGCGATTTTGGCTCTGTGCCAGTTCTGAACTCATTTGCACATGCTTCGCCCTCTCCTGGCACTGGAAGGGCTGCACAGTTGGGATTGTCAACTGTCGTGTAAAGCTGAGAGATTTTGGAAACTGAAAAGTGACACACAGCTATGAGTATTCATGCACTGCTCAGAATTGATGCGTACCATTGGAAAAAACAAAGTCACCGCGCTGAAAACAATCGTTATCACTGCTTGAAATGGCATCCTTACTCAGCCCATCATCCTCATCAACATGCACCAAGCAATCATATTGTGGCGCGATCAAAACTGTCTGTGTTAATAAATCGCACTGAGCTCCACTAGTTTCTGCACTAGATCGTATACAAGCATTGCTTACGATCTGTCTTGATCCAGCACCAGATTCAGCGTGTAATTCTTGATTTGGAGCTCCGGCATCTTCTTCAAAAAAGTCCATAGAAGGGCTACGTGCGTAGGACTCTATTCGGGTGGCATTTGTACCACTGTGTATGAGGCCTGCTTGGACGAAGGACACCTGTGTGGGTACGAGAGCTTCAGAGACAGAGAGAGCAGGCAGTTAACAGCCAGGGCCAAGAGGAGCCTACCGTGAATATGCAACAATCAGCAGTCGTTGTCTGGGAAGGTTTCTCTGATAGAACATCCAGCTGCAAAGGCACATTCTGTGCTTTACATGAAAGCGAGACGGGGACGGTATATTGTCAATCCTCAGCTCGGGTCATTTCATTGACAGTGTGCTACTTCAGTGTAAAAGTTCACCTTGCTGAAAAACAGGGCTCATTCTGCGTAACTTAAAACGTCATACAAGTCAAAAAAAAGGCTTGACTGATTACTAAAAGATATTTGGAGCGTACCGTACAAAATCCTTGTTCCCAAGTCACGTCAGACGCAGAAGCACGTCTACGATTCCGGATACATAGACTGGTGATGGTGCAAGACGCTGTGAGGATCAACAGGAGGAACGCAAAGGCAAAAATCCGAAGGATGCGGTGTGCTACGAGTCCTTGTTGCACTGTGGCAGTGGAGCATTCTCCTGAATCTTTGACATTCTGTGTAGCACACAAGATAGTAATCCCTGTTGCTTCAAGCTGGTTCGCTGTGCATTATTTCAAGCTCGTGACAATGCATTGTTTGCTATTTCGCAGCAAGGTTTGCCTTTGCACGCGTAACGCACGGGTGTCTAACAAGTATGAATGTAAAACACTTTCTAGTTGTCGGACTTACGAATGCTGAAAGCTCTTCATGATCTATCCCCAGTTCTGCAGGTGCGCTCCAAATGCGGATGAAGGCCCCGGTATCATCGTCATCGCCATCGCCATTAAACACCTCATGAGCACCTTGAAGCCCATAAAAGTCATTATCTGCAGGTGGATGACGGGGACTTGACATCCAGTGCTCGTACCCTTCGTATACATACGGCGACTGATTTCGTGCATCGAAATCGCATCCATTCTCAAGCATTATGCCCTGTAGCGGACTGAAGTATTCAGCCTGGAGTTACAAGGACGGAAGTCAGATTTACTTCCGTGTGTGAGATTAAAGGACGGTGCATAGTGCCGTGGAAAACGATTCCTGGCAACCTAGTTCAAACTTTTCGCGATTGTGAATCAAAATCTGCACAGAAATTAGCGCGATGTTTCATTAATTTACTCACTGTAAGTATTCTCTTGAGAATGGATGCTATGTTAGACTGTATGCCGATATAACCACATGCAGTGCACAATAAGACTGAGTGACCGGCACGGCGCCCCGCGCATAAGCGTCATGCATTTGCATGCACTGCAGTCCAAAGCAAACTTGCATGAACGAAGCTAAATCGACCGCTCACCCGCATCCTGCTGAATCACTGACGTCGGATGCGTGAAAACGTACAAGAACAGAATGACCTATTTAATATGACGCGAAAAACCTTATCATGCTTTTGTCTGTTACCGAACGCAACTGCCTGTTAATGTCTAAAGTTACAATGTGTTGACCATTTTGGCATCAAGATAACTTGAGGTAGCTACAATTCTTCAGCAAAGCAGGGGCATAAAACAGTTTATTCAAGTAAGGCAAGTAGTATTTATGCAGTGTCTTGTAATTACTCTAGATTTACGGAACCTCGTCTCAAATTATCCATCACCAAACACTGTGTTCCACAAAGCTATGTTGTGAAGCAAATCTAGGGACCTCCAGAGAGCCCAAGAGAAATGCTAATATTTTGTGTTCAGCGCATATCTCTAGACCTACATTTCGCGAGACCACCATGAAGTGGCCTACTATGCATCGGAATGCGATGCCACTATGCGTGCGGGATCGTACGACGCGCAAGGCGGGCTTACGCGCACCCACGAAGCTCAGATCCCAGATTCAAATATGTCTCAATTAGGCTGAAACGAACTGTTGTTGCGAGCTCATGAACTAACTACCGTGCATGTAAGCTTGCACCTTCAGCTCGAGAATACCTTCAACTATACGGTTGATTCAAGTAGAACAATCTAGGCTAATCACTGGATGGAACATATGCTCCTACCTGGAAGCTTTGCCCAATACGCTAGCAGGCAACCCAGACAAGCTTTCATAGGTGCACCTAGTGCCTATTATCAAGGATGCGTTAGTATCCTTACAGGAAAATCTCACAAATGCTGATTTATTAATGATCCTGCTGGCACTTTCAGAAAGTTCTCGTGTAAACTGGTCAGTTGGCAAGCCCACTGGGCGTCTGCCGTACGTTTCAACTTTTAAATATGCTCAGAGTGCACCCCCCTGTCCTGTCTGCCTCATCTTTTCTCCTTATATCCCTCTCTGCCGATGACCCCAGATTCTTGCTGGCTGCACTACTGACATTGAACATTATTATTCTGGGTCATCATCATAGCATCTCCTCATCTCCCTCAGCCCTCTTGTCCAGGTTGATGCTATTGAGGTGACCCGTTCCTGATTCCAGCACTGTGCTGTGATTCACCTTCTGGCAGCTGTAGCACACCTGATTCCACAACAAGTTTGTGGCTCAATTTCCTTTGAGGCTGGGGTATGGCAAATCGTGGTGTGCTAGGAACCCTATGGCCACATGAGCATCCCCAGCAAAACCAGAGAGCCATTTAGAATGTGATGTTATCAATTACCGAGTTGCATGTTTCCAGCAGTAAACTCATTAAGACAGTGGTAACTGATTGTCAGATGCTCTACGGGATCCTTCATCTACATACAATCGTCTACTTTTCCACACACTGGAGACTGAACACATGGGGAAATATCTGATCCACACTCTGTCCTTAATATCAATATATTGAAGCGGGACCACAGCTCTCTGTTCCCTGTAATTGTCCGCACCTCATAGTTATGAATAACTATGAATAACTATTCAGGTTCAATGATGCGCTGATGGGCTTCAGTACTGTGAAGCCAGCTAAATGCTTCTAAAAAAACTGTGCCTCCTCTACCAGGAGCAGCAATGCTCGTGAAACTTTGACACACTACTAACGCTTGCTACAATAGAAGCCAGATTCGTGTACCGCCAATATACTAAAATACCTTGGTATCAACTAGTATCTTTGTAATGAAATAGTCAGTCTGCTCACGGGGCACAGCATTTTGAAATCACAGCAAAGTTCGCTTCTGAATAGTGCAAGCACCACTCAAGGATGGCATAATTTCATCATGTATTAATGGATCCTCAGTAGACCTAGTTAAATCGTAGCGGGGGTGACCTTCCCGGCACACGCGACTAGTGGTCTTCATTTCTACACACATCATTGGAGCCAAAAACTAAAATAGAAATGCATATGCTTAAGTCAAATCTCAGATCACTACCATTTCCAGGAAACTTGAAAGCTACGAGTTCAACCTGCCATCTAGATGCTGCAGAAAGGCAACAGTCTGGGGATGGAAGCTCTGAAGTGTCAAGGAAGCCAGGGATTCGCTCATGTGCTTGAGTGAGGCCGAACGAGGAATCACGAGCTGACCAGATCCCAAGGCGTACTTCAGCACTGCCTGCACAAGCAAGCGGCACTCACTGTAATGGTGGCAGAATACTGGCAAGTATGCATGTGGACTGGCTGAACCAATTTCACGCATGCATACACAGGTGCTGTAGGGGCGGTACTTGTTTACCAGACTGAGCGGCACACCTGTGCGATTGTCACATTGAGCTCTGATGATATCTGTTGGAGGGCCGCATGGGAGAGCACTGGATTGTGGGCATGGCCAGCAATAGAGTACTGTGTTCCAAGGGAGCTGTACGCGACGTACTGAATGCCGAGGATCATGCAGAACATTCGGATGGCAGTATCTTGTTCAAAAACGTCGTTTCGCCTCTGTACAACGGCTGGGGGGATCTCTGCTAACTCTACAAGCTCTACGAGCTGTTCCAGATTGAAATTGCTTACGCCTGCACGCACGACACGAAGCCCTGGTGGCCGCGGTGGAAAATACAAGCGATCATGTCAGGATTTCACTGCCTCTTGATGATGCGGAATTTCCGCCTGAGAGAGCTGCGTACCTATGGCTAGGGCGGATCCCTGTTTGACTAGCTGCTCCAATGCGTCCCAGCTTTCTCGCCATGTCCCTTCTGGTTCGATTGGGCACAGCTGGCCGAAGCAGGCAGGGTAGTGCAGCAGCACGAGGTCAATGTAGTCCGTGTCAAAATGAAGCAGCGATGCCTTGAACGCCTCAAGCGTTGGTCCGTAGCCCAGGTCTCGGGGATGGATCTTGGTAGTGATAAACACTGCATCCCGAGATATCAAGCTCTGTTTTACAGCCTGAAGAGAGAAACAGAAATCACCACGCCGAACGAATGTACCGGTGAGCAAGTTGCTGTATCCGACGTCATCATCACACGGTATCCCTCAATTGAAGTGAAGTTGAACAAGTCAACACATGTCATGGTTGGCCAATGGACATTCGTACTCACAGCAGATTCAGGTACATCTGCAAATCTGTGAGGGTTTCTGGCACATTGTTAAGCGCTATAGATGCAGACTGTACTTGTGTTTGAACAGTGAGCCCAGGATTTTTTTGGGTGTATTGGAATCTGAAATATTCTAAGTGACACTCTAACACAATGTTAGGCGTGCAAGAGCGAAAGCTGACTCAACACAAACATAATACGACAACCATGCCTGCCTTGTACACGGGTTAGCTAGTAGAGATGTAGCAAACGTGATAAGGCGGCTTGCATGGCCATTTGTTAAGGTACTTACTCAAATTTCTTTCTCATTTTCCAGATAACTTCCTCTACAGCATTCTTGGATGCGTTGATAAGGAATCTAGCAAGCTGTACTTCGTCTGCCAGCCACCAGTCCCTTCTGGCTCTCCTCAGCTTTGGAATGCTATCCTTGCCCTAAAGATGACGTACAAAAGTACTTGCTCACAAATGAAGAAGACACTGCAGGCTGTACACCCCTGGTGAAGCGTTCTGAGATTTATAAGTTCAATTGTCATCTGTGTTATTACTAGACGGCCGGATTAGCGAGCGTCGAGGTAACACAGGATCTGACTAAACAGCGAAATTCGCTTGGCTTCAATTGGGCATCGTGGTTGTTGACCAGATCGGCCCGGGAGCTGTATCAGCCATTAGATTGCAGAAAAAAAGTCAAACTCTACTGTGCTGGCCATCTCTGTGCTAGATATAGAGCTCATTCATTAGTGTCTCGCTAATTTCTGGAAGGCGTGAGGCTACAGAGAGGTGGTCAGCGGGGGGGGAAGCGAATGTGCACTTGTGCATGTTTCTTTGTCTTGATGTTACCCCGCTCAATCATTAGTTGGAAAAAGCCAGACACCATGGTGCCATCAGACATCATATTTAACAAAAGCACCTCTAAAGAGTTTATGAAGAAAGGATCAGGCTGTGAGGGATAAAGCTGAATGTTGCGTTGGCACACCTCACCAGTTTCCTTTTCTCGGTACCACTCCTGTCCTTGGGCAGAATCTATGTGACGGTAGCCTGTCTTGATGGCGTTTAGCACAGCTGCTTCAGTGCCAGTACCGAGTCCAGCTGTACCAAACCCGATGGTGGGCATCAGAAGCCCATTGTGCAGTGTTGTAAACACAGGAGGGTTGGCATCGTAGTACCGGTTACAAATATTGCAGGACCGTGTGCAATGCCTTGTCATATAGGCGCTATTCCTCATGCAATCACCTTTAGAGCTCCACAATGGGCAGGTGTTATGCTTATCTGTACAGTGAGTACAGAAGCCGCATGTTTTTGCACACTTCTCCATGTGCTGCCTGAAATGCGGGCCAAAACAGCTTCCAGGCTGAATAGAATTGCAGCTTGATGATACATCGCTACAGTTCGCACGTGGCTGAGTTGGGCGCATCTGGAAATGGCACACGTGGTGTATAGCAGGCGACATTGAGTCCAGCGGCTGCTGTGCACTGTCAAGTACCGCTCCATGTCTGTCTACCGAAGGACGACAAGTACTTTGATTCAAATGTGCCTCAGCCATGCGCATGTGATTCACCTTGTGTATCTGCATGAATGGTTAGTCTGTTTTGAACGGCACTAAGAACAGTGACAGACTTTGTCAAGGTTTCAAGCCCGCGTTTTCTCCAGGCCATACACTGGTTTGGTCGATCAGCAACGCACGCGCACATCGGTCGATTCCATCTTTTCGATGGCGTATCATCCGCACGGAAGTCACGAACAATTCAAATATCCAGCTGGTAGAGCAAACAAATAAGAGAATGTGTGCTCATAAACTATACAATCGTGCACAAGTAGTAGTACAATTGAAAACACATAGAAAAGAATGGATATACTTCCAAGATGAAAATTAAGATTTTGGAAGAGGCTGACTTAGCTGAACCACAGACTAAAGAGCATACCTGGTCTCTTGCAGCATCTAGCTCGGGAGACAAGTGAGCTGCCTCAACCTTCTGCAACATCTCCTCTGCGACATCGTTATACCCAATCATGCCAATAAAGGGGTGGGTTTTATAGAAAGACGGGGTAGCGTGGGAACATCGGTCACAACTGACCTTGCACATACGCTGAGTAAACCAGTCCCATTGGCAGCCTCCATTGCTCACCCTTCAGTGCAAGTTATTAATATGATATATCCCACAAGCTGGGTTAATGAATCTTGCTTTCTGAGGGATGGATGTGCTGTATCATGCGCGCAGAATGGGGAGCACAGGGACAAAAGATACTCGTTACAAGAGGAAGTGAACATATAAGCAAAGCTGAATGTGGATAGAGTTGCTTAGAGTTTAGATAACAGTATCAATTTCAATCCTCGAAGAAACTGAAGTTTATTGGGGAGCTAGTTACGTACCAAGTCGAACAATGCGGGGAACTGTCTTCACAGTGCTGAATGTGAGAAAAGTATGAATTGGGCCGTACAATGCGCTGAGATACAAAATGACGTTGCCAGTGGACATTTACCAGGGCAAAAATTACATTCGAGAGCACCAACAGTGACACGGTCACGCCTATGGTAGCTAGCAAAGCTCTCCGCCTCGAGAAGATCATACTGAGCCTTCATTAACAGTATACAATTGTGCCCTAACTGAGCAAATAAGCTCACTAAGTAGAGCTATCATACTACTTCCAGCTCTTCATTTCAAACCACTCTCGCGTTGACCTGGCAGTCAAGCCCATCCTCGTTGCCTTCCTCCGCGCTATCGTGACTGTGCAGCCACAGTGGGATGGCAAACTACAACAATGAAATTAAGGTGTAACTAAAACATTGCGCTGTCGCAAGTCAGAGAGTAAATGCATTGACGCTTCCATGCACATTTATAGACCTCTCACAAGCTATGAACTCTGAACAGATGCGATAGATGCCAGGTTGAAAATGGGTCGTAGCAGCTCCCAGCATGTGAGAGGATAAATAATTCAGATTGCCAGCCGTTCATAAACATTACAGGTGCTTGGACATGCCACTCTTCAACAGTGTGAATACCAGTCTACAGCCCCTGCTTCCATAAACGAAACAAAGTCGGAATATTTGGGTGACCACTGTAATGCTTGTTGACTGTATGTGCTGTCCATCTCTTTCCCAGTGTCTTCAAGGTTTGCTGTGAACTCAACTTCTCCTTCAAACTTGCCACTAAGTAAACATGAGTCCACCATCTGCTTCATAGTGAGCGGGTGATTATCGCTTCCAATAAAGGTTTTCTTTCGGTACATTCCTGATGATTCAGTATCTGAATGAGTGTCTTTCTTGGCATTACCAGATCCAGTCAAGATCTGCACACAAGAAGAAACAAATTTGGGGTATGTACTGAATGTGATCTTCCCAGATACTCAGGGATATTCTTCATTTTTCCATCCATAGAGAATGCAAGCATGTTGATTCGAAAATTAAAAAGCTCAGTTCTGGGGGCCTGTGAGTTCACTTGTAGAACCCACATATGGGGCACAATCGTGATATAAAAACAGCATTATCATCGGTGTCAGGGCACAATTTAGAGCCATGGGTTGAGTAACAAGCTATGGAATTCATAAAATCCAATAAGCAGTAGCTGGGAATGATGCACATGCACTGAGGAGCGTACTGCAACACAAAGGGATGCAGCATCTTCATAGTGAATGAGGTTAATAATATTATCTGGGTGCCGCGCAACACTTCCCTTTTGATAGAAGAAACTGTGTGCACCACGTGTGGCGTGATACAGACCAGCAAGCCTTACAACATTCCCATTGATATCAAGTGCCTCCTTCTCAGCAGCAAGTAAACGCGCAATACGCTCACTATACTCGGGCGGAAATGTCTCACTTGATTCATCACATTTCCCCGATTTTGCTGAGTATACACCAATTGAGCTTGTGAACAAAAAAGCTCCATTCCGATCCCAGAGTGATCCAGCGAATGCAACCTGCGGGTCCAACTGAAATTACACCTGACATGGACTTCAAACCTGGGGATTCTTGGATCGAGGCGCGGTGAATTGCATTGAATTCTTCACGTCGCCCACTTGAACTGGACATACGAAGTACAATGAGCGGTCACTTGTTGTATGTCCAGGTTCACATCACGATAACGTTCATTCTAAGTTGATGATCTATAGCAGTGTCCCATGATGCCAAATCACGCGTAATTACTATTGAATTGGTTACGCTAGAAATTTGAGCGCACCTCCTCAGAATATGCCTCGTTCCCGCTTGGAGGTGCTGAAAATAGCACATATGGGAATTTCTCTGCATGCACATCATCTTTAGTTTTCTCTGCCACCAGTATGATCATTTGTTGTTTTATTACTTTCTAGTTAGTTAGTTAGTTCATTAGTTAGTTAGGTAGATAGGTAGGTAGGTAGGAAGTAGTTAGGTAGGTAGGTATGTAGGTAAGTAGTTACTCAAATAGTCAGTTAGTCAGTCAGTCAGTCAGTCAGTCAGTTAGTTAGTTAGTCAGTTAGTTAGCTAG
>JAULKQ010006133.1:0-14412 GCA_032356285.1 Smithsoniella earleae | reverse complement strand
CCCTAAACCTGATTTCCTGTTCGCTGAACTACACGCGACCTGATACATTATGGTATTCCCATTGAAATCTTCTCACAGTAAATCTCTAACCTGTAAAATCAAAAGAGTTCTGTTCGATTCCAATTATCTATGGCTAGTACGAGCTTCCTGATAATGGCATGTCACAGCTCGAGTTATGCTAAATTCGTTTACCAATACACACAACTCAGTAAACATCGTTTTATAGCACAGAAGCAGATTTAAGCAGATCAGATTATATCGATTATTTCGAGGTACTGAAAGAGGTGTTGACGAGCTGGATATTCACACCTTGCGCCACCGAGCACCGTAATGTACAATTGACATTCTGAAGTGAAAGTCCTCGTTCGCCCTGCAATTGTTTACCGGATTATTCATTTGCATCATATGCTCAATAAAGTTTCACCACGACTCAATAGGCAAGCACGGGAACTCCCGTATTCTACTCGTTGAGAGAACAACAGCTACGAGGGCCCGTATGGTGCAATGTAACGCAGGGTAGAGTTTTGTACTTAAATGATAACGGTAAATACAGCATCGAGCGACCTACATAAACTACGAATTGGAAACACGACAGGCATTCCATTCAAAGTGGATGTATGTGAGCATCAAAGGAATATGCGCCGTTTTGAACAAGATTCTGTCAAAGACGTACCTCGAAACCATGGGTGTTTTGAGCCGAACCAAGCGATAAAAACAGCATTGTCTTTGATTTAATTTCATTGCATATGTATCCCCAAATGTGCGATAGAAAGGGCACCAAAGACTGCACGGAGAATATTCATCGGGGGCATCATTTATCCCTGTGAGGGGTAGATCTCAAGAAGCAGAGAGGGACTTACTTATGTCAAGATTTCGGAATCTTAAACTTCCAGTCCTGTGCGATCAGGGCTAAGTGGAAGCCAAACTGGCTTAGAGCTGAGTATCTTCAGTCTTTGAAACTGCTGTTAAAAATAAGGAGCTCCACAAATTGCCGTGCTGACTTGACGTAGTGAGCAACAATACAATTGTGGCTTTTACACTGTGCTATGTGCGGGATTAGAAACTACAGTGGCATGATGGGGATAGTAATGAGGTAATTGGGACAAAAGCGTTCGAAGGGCAAGCCGACCACTGCAAACTAACGTTCGTACGAAAAACATTAACTCTGTCGTTGCATTTCGCAATGTTGGACTGTCCTTAAATGTGTCTTGGTAGGTATCACATCTACGTATCAAGGTCGAACGAAATGAACGCCAATGCATCATCCTAAATTGCGTAGTGAGCTTGTTTCCCATGCGTTGGAGGACAGGCGTGCAACGGAGCTGGTATTCATGATTCATGTATAAACTTAAAGAATTGGAATACTAATATTTATCATACAGATTTAGGGGAGTGAACAGACCCGGATCTGAAGAGTCATCCGTATGGTATTGAAATCACCGCGTTCTCTATGCGCATTCCCAATGAACTAAATTTCCATTGAAAGTCAAATGTGGGGAGTGTCATGCTCTTCTCTTGGTCACTGTGACTTTCGCATGAGACGTTTGCAACAGTGGGAGCCACGCTGCCTGAAGTTCACAAGATGTGGAATTCGAGGAGTGCGTAGAACAGGCTGCGTCCGACAGCAGCATCGATTGAGTATTTGTAAGTGTGAGAATGCCGATGATGTTAGGGAGGGGCTTGATCGACTGTTCAAGGAAACCAACACTACTTCCTTGACTGGAGAGGTAAGATACCATGCTGGGAGTCGCATTCGTCATGGAAAATAATGTGGTATATTACTTTATGCAACTTTACTTGGGTCTTCAAGTCAGTTTAGAGAAAGCGTGCTGGAGACAGGCGCAGTGCAGTGGTGCTGATACGGAGTACTGCCATATTTGCAGTATCACCATTAAATCACGAGCTTTTGTGACACTGATAGAGTGCAATTACGTCTTCAAAAACGTGGCTGAAGAGAAAATCCAGCGTCCGATGCTCGCCACAGGATGGCCTGATGCTCACGTGAGGTTTAGCAGCTAGATACGTTCGCACTGTCGTTCAAGGGAGACTTATATTTTGCTGTTGCTAGCAGCATTCAGACCACTCGTTGATGGCTTCGTATTGAATGATGCATGCAGGAACTTCGACGAATTGTTTACGAACGCTGGGGAAGATCTTATGACGTCCGTATAGTGACGAGGATGGGACGCACATACATCCACGTTATGTGGGGCTTCCTGGAACAGAAGAGTTTCCCCTTGACAGAGGACGAGTATCAGTCTCAGCTCGACGCAGTAGCGGAGTTATGCGCTCTATGGGGGGTATCCGAATTAGTTAGACAGGGGATAAAGAATGCCAAGCGGCACCCCGGCGCGCCGGTTGGTGGTGGGCCGAGGCCTGTGCAAATAAACTTGCCACCAGGATTAAGCATGCTAGGTGATTAGATCTTTGAGTACGAGTGCTGGAAGTGCATTTCCGTTCCAAGTGACGATATATAACTGTTGCCGTTTTCAAGTGGATACCGACACTGGATTGACCCAAGGAGCACATGAAGGCCTTCTGCAGCAGTGGGGTCTGCAGCAAAATATAAGTCTGTTGACCCAACTGAAACATGCAATAATTTCTGTCACAATATGGAGCACGACCTCCTTTTTGTCGGGAATCTGGGCCAATTCTGTTTTTGACCAAGTTAACCGCTGGTAATTTCACCAATTTCACATCATTCAAGGCAAACTCATTCGCTGCTACAACAAACAATCTTTTATTTTTCAGCGCTGCCCTTTCTACTAAGCGTTTGATAACATTGTACCTGAGCAACTTGCACATAAATTCAAGGGAACCACACAAGCTCTTGCAGAGCTAACAGGAAAGAGCCAATGAACAAGTTACAAATTACCACGATTCATCATCATTTGACGATTCAAACAACGGCGCGCATTGTTCCCACAAAGATATGTCAAGAACGCCGTCGGGACTACTCTTGAGAACACAAGATGTCAGTGTCCTAATTGAAGTGCTGAACTTGGACGCTGGTGGAAGCTTGCTGATAGCAGCACGCTGCAGCTCATGGTCCCTCACCATTCCACAGCCCTTTAGAGCTACTGCTGCCTCGTCTCGATTCAGCAAAGACGTTTGCATCACGTCTGTAAAGCTATCTTTCAAGTCCAGTGTTCTAGTAACGGAAGTGTCAGCTGTTGCAATGACTACCATCCTTTTCCCTTCTGGTGGTCTTTGTTTGAGCAGACTCTGGAGTGTATGCAGAAGCAGTAAGGAATACCTAGGACCATGCCGTGCGAATTGGAGCAATTTTGCAATATCGTCCAAAATCAACACAGACAGTGGTGATTTTGCTGCATCATCAAACGACTTCTTCAACACATCTGCTGCAGCAGATTCGTGTTTCCCCATAATCGAAAAAAAGTCTACCAACTTTACAAATGGAAACTTGAGACGAATGGATAGCCAAGTTGCAA
This sequence comes from Smithsoniella earleae, assembly GCA_032356285.1. NCBI lineage: Eukaryota > Viridiplantae > Chlorophyta > Ulvophyceae > Smithsoniella > Smithsoniella earleae. Next base: position 10,960 of record JAULKQ010006133.1, on the reverse strand, counting down.
GAGCTGTTTTCCCGGTTCCAGCACTACCTGCAAAAGCTGATAATACAGTTGGTGACAACATGAAGCAACTTGACCATTGCGATCGTCGTCATCAACATTACATTGTGGCTTTTACTTCTACTTGCTACATTGTTGCTTTTGGCCTGATTCTGAACAATTCAGGCAAAGGCCTGATCCTTGAGTCTCATCCCAGTGCTACATGGCCCAGGGACAGCTTCCACCACCAAGCACCTTGGGTTCACATCTCACGACGACAATGTTGGATACTAAACCATTCTTCACAGCAAGCGGCCGATGTTGTAACAGAAATACTCTGGCTTGCGAAGCATACCGTGAAGAAGAATAGTGGCTTTCGGGACAGCTGCAGAGACATGTGCAGCAGCAGAAATATCCCGGACAAGTCTGTCAAATCTAAGGCCGAATGAAAATACTCCCTCCTTGAAATACGAGGCTAAAGCAGCTTCTGGTGCTCCAAATGCAGGTTTCAAACTTTTCTCCAACACAATATCAAAGTGCTTGCGGGCTACAGTTGGATGGAAGTCCTTTGGAACCTCTTTTAAGTTAGAATGATTCAGATTCTCATCAAGTGCCCAATTGGTGGCATATCTTACTACTGCCTGCAGCTCAGCACCTGGGCAAACAAAGTACAGCTTAGCAAAGAGCCAATGAAGTACAGTCATGTAAAAAGTTCACATCTTGAAGCTTTTGCGCACAAGCCAGAGTATACAAATCTGAAGGTGAAAGAAATTCGAATATACATTGACGCTGCATGACTACGAATATGTTTTTCGTAGTAATGCAGTATATCATTATTAGGGTTATCCTGACGATTACTTTCTAACACTGCAGTGCCCCGAAAGGCAAAATAGAGCAAACAGCAATTGTACAAGAAGAGCTCTACTGCTCACAAAACTGTAGCCTTCAGAGTGCAAAAATGAATTCCAGACCCTTGCACAGTCTTGGGCCCACACCTTGTTTGTGCTACTAAAAGAATGATTCTATGTGACTGGCTACAGAAAGGTGGCACAGGAAGGTTTGCAATAAAGCCAGATGCGGAGTCACTACCTGTGAAATTCTTTGTACGCTTTGACAGATCATCCAAATCAACATCTGATCCAAGAAACCCATTCTTCTTCAAGGTGCTGGTGTGAATTTTAAGGATCTGCAAACGGCCTTTCTCATCCGGGAGCCCGATCTCTATTTTCATCTCAATGCGCCCAGGTCGGGTCAGAGCTTCATCTAAGAGGTCAGGCCTGTTTGTCATACCTACACAAAAAGCAGTTGATGAAAATCCTTTGATAAACAACACCACAAAGTGGAATAGAAGGTAAGAGAAACAACCAGAAGACTTTCTCGTCTACTGCTTCTTTAAGCACATTCACTCCTGATGCTTAAATGATATGGAAGGAATTGCCAGGACAGTTAATCTGACACAACTGCTGGGCGTCATTAATAAAAAAGCTATGTATCACAGTAATGCTTTATGTTGCACTGCGAATGACATTACACAATATATTGCTCCTAATGTGTGTGTTGGCGCAGCTTATCAATCAATAATTGATAAAATAAGCCTATTTTATAATTCCACAACAGTGGCGACAATTAAAAATTATCACATAATCATGCATATGGTTCTATGAGAGAGCCCTGCTTTAACAATCTGATGTGGGTGAGAGCTTCAACAAGTGTCTGAAGTATGATAAGTGCGCAATGGTTGAGGCAGGCCTGGAAACAATGTAATTAAAAAGCATGATTCACATGCTACTCTGGTGAGTCGGAGGCCATGACATATCCGAGAACTTCATTATCTTCAGTAAAATTGTGTTTCGGACTACACTATGACTGCAGTGGTAGGAGTCCATCTAGGTAATCCAAATCTCTTGATGGTCCAAACTTAAACTGCCTTTGTGAAGTACTTTGGAGAATCTTGATTCGGCTATTTCACTGGTCCCACTCCTGAAGTTTGTTCAAAACGTACCGATGAGCAGGATGTTGTTCAGCGCTTCAACGCCATCAATCTTGGTGAGAAGAGTATTAACAATGGAGTCATGAACTCCAGTACCACCTCCGGTGGTACCTCGCTGCTTACATAGGGCATCAATTTCGTCAAATATAATCACATGCAAAGGACTCTCCTCTCCAAGGCTCTTCTCGTCCCTCTCAGCATCAGTGAACAGTTCACGAACTTTCTTTTCACTCTCACCGACATATTTATCCAACACCTCAGGACCATTCACTATTTTGGGCTCCACAGCGTTCAGTAAATTTCCAATTTTTCTTGCAATCAATGTTTTACCTGCAAAAGATATGAAAACATCACTGGGAATCCACCAACTGTGAGAAGAGAAATAAAACCTTTCAAGTCAGAAGTTAGGAGAGAGTGGTTCAAAACTTGAGCCAGTGTAGCAAGTTGTATATGCTCAAGATCTTAGGCTGTTGCAAGAGTTATTGTGTGATACATATGGGCACTGTCTAAAAGATAGTTTATTGCAGAATACTTTTAGGATGAATATTCACTCAAGTGCGGGTCATGAATGAGGAAACAAGTGAACACAGAATAAAATGGTGTAATAAATGTGTCTTTCCCTTGTGTTTCTCAATTTCCAAGCCCTTGATTACTTTCTTAGATTAGCTGAAGCCCTAGCAGCTCAAATCAATGCTGGTCTATAACTTTCAATTACAGTAGACGAAGAATCCCTCTCGTATCCATTGAACTAGCCATAAGCGTACATGTAGATACTCTTCTTATACTTCCCAGTTCAAACTCTTAGGCCTCATAAATAAGCATCCGCAACTTTAAGAATAGTCTGTCCACCAATACAGCTTGTCAAGTTTGATAATCTTTGAATTCTGTATCAATCACAGCACAATGAAAATAAGATGTACAAAATCCAAGTATCTAATTCATTGATTTTGCATGACGTCCAGGAATAATTCCAGATTCATATGAAGTCATTGACAGATGCATACTTGCTGGGAGTAAATCAGTACAAGCTGCAGAAAACAATAATTTCAACTATTCAACCAGATTAATTGAAGTCCATTTCATTGGAATGGAACATCAAAGGTGACAGCATTGTCATGAAATCAAGAAGCTTCGAGTTTAAAATCTGTGTTTCAACGCTTGAAAATTATGGTATACCCTTTGTTCAAGCACTCAGACAAACTTCAAAACCACTTGGACAAAAAAATATGCTTTACAGAGTACTAAGATAACAGGTCGGATTTGCAATACACATATCAGCAATGCATGTGGACAGTGAGTTACATCTCCGATTTTAAATTCAGAATAACAGAATGAAAACAACTTCTGTGTTCCATAATAAGTTGCCTCTACACACATTGAAACCAATCACAGAAATTTGATGAACAGTTTAATTCCTATGTAGAGCCTTTTACATTGAAACAACACTGATAATTTACGTTTTAGAGATCAATGGTTATGTGCTTTCATTACGCCCCAGCCCCATAATTCACGGGTGCACATAAGAAGAATCACCATTTCAAAGAATGAGTCGTATTTTATACTTAAACTTTGATCATTTCCAAATTGCAGAAAACCAAGAATTGCTTGCAAGCGATGTTAAAATTGTGGAGTTGTTGAAACAATATGGCCAATCCAATACACTGTCTAAGGCATCAAATGTATCACAAAGTGGACTGAATAAGCTCACATACATTCAAACTGTTTCAAAATTTGTCTACCAACACAAGCTTGCCTACATCAGGCTGTACGCGATACCATCACCCTTGAAAAACATGAATTCAGGCCTGAAGCTTGTTTCAACTGAAAGCATGTACAGGTGGCATTCTGACACGCTAAAACTCATACAGAATGTACTTGTGGCACCAATAAACTGGTTGGTGTGCTGCTATTTGGTACCAACACATCTTTCAAAACCAAGCAAGCACGCACGTCACACATTGGCCATAGCAGGTTGCTAATTATTTCTGTTTAATTGTCATTAATCCTAAGTGAAAGAAAATTGATAGATGTTGCTGCACTCCAACACCAAGAGCAAGAAATTATTATCCAGAGGCTGCTTCCACACAGGAGCCCCATGGATAAGTCTTAGGTTGTGTACTTGTAAATGTCATTATGTGAGAGCTAACCCCACAAATAGCACTAATGGGAAAGGGCGAGGACTGGGAGTTTTGCTCTGGGATACCTAAGACTGATAAGCTGAACCTACAGAATGAATAAATGGAAATGCATTTGAAATCCCTTGTGTGTCAGCTACCCAAAAGGGGTGTCTGACTTGCAGAAACTCGAAGCTTTGCCAAGGAGGTTGAACCATGAAATACAGAGCATGGTATTGTACTAACTTGCATGTCAGAGGGTTGGACTACATCTGTGTGACGTACAAAGAATTCGACCATAAGCGTTTCACAAAATTGTGTTCTCAGGGATGGGAGAGTCATAAGCAGGAAGAAAGAAACAATAGGCTGCAAAGAAGGAGCAATCACCTGTACCAGGAGGGCCGTAGAGCAATATTCCTTTTGTGTGCTGAATGTTCATTGCCTGAGCAATGTGAGGTGGAACTGCACGAGAAGCGAAAGCCCCTCTGAATATTTCTGCGAATTCAGAATCCAGACCACCTATTCCCAGTTGGGTGACATCAAAACTATCTTTGAAGAGCTGGTGTACACTATTCTGTCCCTTGATTTTCAGGTGTGACTGCCCAGATTCAAATGTGATGTTCGTTTGTGGGGTCAGTAGTGCACTCTGGCATGCAGAGTCGCCTCCCGCAGTTATGGATGTCACCTGCATTGCATGTCCTCAAACAGTACACGATAGCACTTCTCGAATTGTTTGTAATTAGGGCTCAAGCTAGCTCTTGAAGATCTCAAATGACACAAGACCTCATCCTGAATCATAACAGCTGAAGTAGAACATCTTATGTGCCAGTTTTTGATTGACAGAGCTCCACCTTACATTCAAGGATCATTCCATTCCTGGTAAGGTAGAAATTGAAGCCGAGGGTAGCCGGCCAGCGTTGAAGAGGTGCCCCTGGCACAGACGGGGTGGAGCCTTGTAAGTAGGAAACCATTGAAAGAAGATCCTGGGTTTCGAGCTTAACTTCTTCTGTGCCTCTAGGCCGTAGTTTGGAAACCTTGAAAGCTACCAGTTCAGCCTTTAGGAATGATTGCACCTCTTGAGCAACAACGGTTTGCTTCAGATCGATTCGAGCTGGCTGCAATAGAATGCTCACATATTACTTGCCATGACATGAAAATGGAAAAGGGTGTTCTATTTATATTTTGCCCCGTAACGTTACCGCACCTCCCTTAAGCCGCTGCTGATGCCCAGTGGAGAGTACTTGGCCTCGCTCACACCAACTGGTAATATTTGACGCTCATCTGATGCGGTTCTGAAAGCCCTGAAAGTTTTGCAATGTGGATGTATTTGATGCGAAAAAGTTTGATATTGCATTCGTGTACCAAGAGGTAGAACATGCTAACGAAATTGATAGTCTTGCGTACCCGGCAACTCGATCAATTTTATTTCCATACTCATCGCAAATCCACAGTTTCACTAGCTTGTTGGCTAGGATGTCTCCTTGCCTGACAAAGATGCAATTCGTAGTTGCATGCTCCTGCAAATCATTAAATTGGTACGCTTGGTCCAGAAGCAAGAATAACCTGACTTCCGCGACGATCACTTACTGTTGATGGGCAGTTCGAGACAACATAAATGTGTTTGTGACTCATCGACAATTCTCATACATAAAGTATTCCTGAACAGCGCGAGAATGAGTGAACTCCACTACGAACTTGACTGGAAACTGCAAACCAAGTCTGCGAAGCAGAATGCACCAAAGCTCAAGGACTCTAAACTTCAGAAGAGTGATGTCTTTTTTTCGTAGTAAGCAGATGTTAAGTGACGCGGCTCGGAAAGGATGTACACAGATTCGACGGGTGCTGTTCCCGATATGGGGCCGGGATAGCGGGGTGCTTGTATATTTTTGAGGCTTACAGTGTGGTGCATTATACATTATACAGACATCCATGATAGCAATAAATCAGTACAGATAGTCTTTCTGAGAGCTTTTACATGCTTGCGCAAGCTGTGTGCACCAAAACGATGCCGACTGCATTAGAGCTGCTGCGTCGCATCCGCGCACTCATGGCACTTCCCATGTAAGCCTCTAATTGCCCCCAACCAACTCTTAGAAAGCACCTTAGCACTATGCAGCGGTATTCCAGCGCTTTTGCGTGGAATAGGGTGGTTTCCAGGAATCCGCCCACGCCGGCCATTACTTCTTCAACGGCCCCTTGTCACTGACGGTTAACAGTATTACGTCACAAGACTCCCGTATGGTGCCGTAACGTTTGCATGAAGCGTTTGAATTCAAAACGTGACAGAGACATGTATGAAAACCGCCTATACGTACCGCCACAGAGTATTTGCGCAAATAAGTAGCGTGAGGTCCACACGGCTGTGATGAAGTTGATAGCACAGCCCTGAGCAAGTGCCCCGGGTGCGCCCAGCCACAGACGGCTCTTGCTGGTGGGGCACAATATATTTTGAATTCAACACATTCTAACACGGGGAAGGGTTCAATTCGGGGAATGTATTACGAATTCCATGGTCGTGGAATGAGGGTTTCGCGGTTTCGTTAAGCATTCACCGCAGCCGCAGTGCAAATGAGTGCGAACGATTGAAAACAACACTGTCTCTGATTACAATGATGTTAACACTGCGCTTCTGGATGCACCGCTTCATGGCTCACACAAACCAAGCGCATCTGTCTTTTTGGCTCCAATGCATAGCCAGCCCTGCCGCGCTCGCGGGTTGGGGTCGACTGAGGTTTGTTACCCGGATGGGGCCCAGGCGAGAATAGGACCTACTACGACTGATTTAAGGTCCAACTCCGCAATAAGTTGATTACTGGAGCTCAGACGGCCGAGAGAAATTCGACATGATTGTACGAGCAACGGCAGTTACCCTGCTTTCTCGCGTTGGTATCCAGTTCGCCGGTTGCTGACGAAAATGGGCACAATGCCTCGCGTATTCCTTCACAAGGAATTGTGAGAGCAACAAAACCTCAGAATGACGCAAAATGCGTTTTCGTGAAAAGAAGCAGGATCAAGGCCGCTTCAGTTGAGACTAAGTTACACACCGACGCAAGCGAGTACTAGCGACCCCCAGAAGCCGGAAAACGCACAGAAACTTGTCCACCACGGATCGCAAAGCTGATCTTGTCTGCAGTACTGTGCCTCCGGAAGCCTGTAACATTTCGTTGCTAACTCCAAAAAGCCCTCTTCAAAAGCAATGCGCAGCACGCACATTCTCACACATGCGCAAACACCAAATGCACGCTTTGAATCTTGATCACCAAATGCAAGCTTTGAAAGCAGGCTGTGCATTTACTTCACATGGCCTCTACTCCCTCTCTCATTCTACTTCGTACAGACACTCGCGATCAGAGTAATGTGCTCAAGCTGGTGGCCAGAGAAACAGAAAGATGCTCCCCCCCATTCTGGTGGCCATGGGGAGAACTTGAAATTTAACCATTTCTGGACTCTTTTCTTGGCTTTTTGATGCCTGTCTCAATACTTACAAACAAGATATTCCACCTTTGAAGATGACTATAGCTTGTAGTGTGTCTGTTAGTCATTACTGCTGCTGAAACCTCTTACAATGCAGACAATTGAATTGCAGTGTGAAGTACAAGCACAAGGACAAGGATGGATACTGCTGATGTAAACTGAACATTTTCCACAATTAATGGTTGAACAGATTTTTCAGGGTTTTGTCTTCATAAACCCTGAATCTGAAACAAGTTTGTGCTCATGGAGAAATATCATGGTATAAATTAAGCTGTTCTGATAAACATATCTGCGTGTTTGCTAACAATCATTGTGTTCTTGGGGTACCATCGTGTTGATTTCATCTCTAAGACACAGTATAGGGTCTGACAGAAAGCTTTGATAATTTACTTGGTGATTCTGTTCAGACAAGCTGAACAGCACCCGATTTGACGCCGTTGTCCATGCATTGGCTTCCGTGTGCGAATTCGCAAGAACTGTCCATGACAGGCTGTTCTCTCTCTGTGACAGAGTGTCAGACTAAAAGCAGAGCGCATCGTGAGGGGACAATGGCTGAATGAATCCCGTATTGCGGCCACACCTCCTGAAATAAGATGGGTGAGAGCCTGTTACACAGCTGTCACAAGGGGCCAAAGCAATACCTTACCTGCGTTGATAGATTCCTCAGGTGCGTGGGGAAAGAGCTTGCATGAATCTGAAGACAGTCGACATTGATCTGGTGGAAGAATATCCATTACATCACTGCATGTGATACATGTTTTCAATCCGACGGAAAAGCATGTTGTTAATGCAACGGACACTCCCATGCTTAATATCAAGTGAGAACTGGCTCCTCCGACTTGTGAGCAAAAGCCACTGACCTGGACACTGAAACTTGCAAGAATACAAGATCCATTCATGGTGAAAAGCACCCAGGTATCCAGCCATGGAATCACACTGATCTCTTGCTACACAAAATATCACCAATACCACGTACGCTGCATTTCGTTTCAAGATGCTTGTACCAGCACAAGGAAGCTCTGCAAGTTATTGACTGCTGAAATTAGCTTGCACACACCATCTGTTCTTCGTTTCTGAATAGAACAAGCTTGCACCCGTATCATAAGTGGATGTTGGGCCTGGAGGCAGTAAAACAAGAACTGACAGTGTGCCAGGATGCAGTTTGCTGAGGTTAGCACAGGAGTATACAACTGTAATTATAACTCAACTAAGTAGGGCCCTGTTTGTTCACATCATTGTGAGCAAGAATTTTGCCTGCTGGATTTTTGGCATTGCATGGCAAGCTGTGCACAGTAGGGTACCGTGCCTTGTGCGTTACTGGCCTGGACAACTGGCATTTTCAACTGCATATCCCAGAGATACACGTTGGAAAACGAAATTCAGTTCGTACAGTGTAACAAACTTCTTGCTGTTCTCCTCATACTTGTAGTGTCTCTGCAAGAAGAGGGAATGACAGAAATGTACACCTTCATGGGTACCACAGATACACAGGTACATGGGCTCAACACCGTGTTCCAAGTGACATCCTCAGTGATGATTTGTGCATCAGATCGGTACTGAAACATCAGGGATCAAAATGGTGGTCAAACTCCTGGGAATAAAGCAGCACTGTGGCCTGTTGAGGACAGGCTGTTCCAATAGTTAGCGGCTCTACAATTTGTGTTAGTAATACACTCTGCAGGGAAGTTTTGGAATTGCTTTTGATAAGTTCTATCAATATTGAAGAAGAAAACAGCAGGCTTCATTACTATCTGCACCATCAAGGATCCGATGAGAAGGTGGTGTGAGCTGATGTCAAGCATAAGAAGAAGCAGCAGGGAAGTACCACAGGCGTTCTGCTCTTGTCAATGCTGCTAGTACTGGAGAATTGACACCAGCTTGCAATCAAATAGTTCAGGGATGCTTAATTCAGAGTTCGAGTTGCAGCCATGCTTATATGGATTCAAAACAAGACCCCAAGACTGTTGGCATACAAATGAGTCGAAGCAGAACACTACAGAAACTATGCAGTTGATTCATTATAACAACAATTTCTCCATTCAATTTTGAACTGGTCATCCAATGCCTGAATCTCGCTGCAATAATTCTTCCCCTCTTTTGTAGTTCTTGGTTGTTCATGGCTAGCCTGACACTTGCCTGTACATTTGCAGTTACTTGTTGTTAACTCTCAGCAGTTATGCTACCTGCCTTCCAGCCAGCAGTCCCAAGAGAGTATGTACATTTACTCATATGATTTGGGTTTCTTTGTACCACTGGGCTGGTGATCCAAGGGTGCTTTATCTGTATTCTTTTGCACAAGGCTCTCAATTGATGATTATATGACACTATTTGGATCCATCTGCACTCTCAGTTGTATCTTAATGCTGGCTTGGGCCATATGTCCCACCCACAGCACCTGGTTACAGTGGCACAACGCCTTCATTCTGCATGTGCAAGTGCTTTCACTTGAAGACCTTGCTTGATAGTACTCATGCATCAGCGAGCCATTGCTCAACCACTTTTTAGTGCTCTATGATTTCCGCAGATTGAGAAATAGTGAAGAGAGTTCCACATGACAAGAAATGTGAGCAAAAAAATGAAGGAGGAAGGACAAGCCAATATTCTGTGCTGATGAATGATGACTTTTTTTCACCTTTGTGAGATGTTACAAATATGCAAACTTAAGTCCAAAATGGTGCCCCGCCTTTACAAGTGGGAGTAGACATTACATCTCGGCTCAGGGCCCATATTCTTTAAGAGCAATAGTCAACACCCAGTTGCTAAATACCGAACTTAGTACCCTGAGCAAAGTACTGAGGTCAGCGCTGTCAAATGGTTAGACTTTTGGAGTCCGGGGAAGCTTCGTTTACGTTGTGGGAGGTGTTTTGACCAAACAACACTTATTTTGAGCAGGTTATTTGCAACAGTTCTAGCTACACGAAAAGTAACAGGAGATACAGATTCTGTTTGCACCCGTTGAGAAATTTCCTACAACGAAAGTATTGGTTATGAGGATTTGAGTGTATGAATATACTACTTGTCTGCACATGACCTTAGACTTACTGCAAAGCAGCGAACTTCGAGCGGGAGACAGCATAGATGGAATGTTCCTAGGTAGCAGAGTTCTCCACGTGAGTATATCATCAAGGAGTATTTCAGGGCGATGAGCAGAAGTGCAGCTGGTTGTGTGTTACACGCTATAGCGATACAGTACTTTTTTGAGCCAAAAGGCATCTCAGGTTAAAAGATAAGGATTACACCACGGATTCAAGGAGATTCCATCTGTTGTGTCTTCCTAACATTAGTTTCCAAGGGTAATGCTGAAACAGAGTAGGTTTCCTGTGAATAAACATCGTGTATCGCTAACCCAGAGTCCCAGTTATTCTGATTGCTGAATTCTTTCGGTCACTAACCTCCTTGACATTAA
>JAULKQ010006122.1:0-14424 GCA_032356285.1 Smithsoniella earleae | reverse complement strand
AACTGACACCACATCCTTTTCAAATGCCACCAAAGCAAATGCTGGCATCATACCAGAGCACAGTGGCTCCACTGTTGATTTCTACTGATTAATCACAAGAGGGGACATGCACCCCTTGTTGGAAGCCACGCCCAATACTTCTTGCTAGTGACCCGACGTAGTGCTGAAACATATAACAAATGCGGTTAATCAGAGATACCCTTAAATGTTCATACATGAATCTCACAAACACTATTTTTGACGTGTTCCCACTAGTGCACGCACATTCTGCAAGTTCCCTAACGAACCTATCAGCTAGTGCATCTAGTCTTCCATACGTCCCAACTCTAAAAGGAAAAAGTCTGTACCCCTCATCCCCTGTTCTTGAATGCTTTCTTTACATGTCCTCATTTCTCCCCTCAGCTGCAGAATCTGCTTTCTTGCAGTAAACAAGCATGTGCAGGTAATAAGACAACCAAGGTTCATGAGGAACTTGCAATTCTGGCAAACATGCTCTTTAGTTAGGACTTTTTCATGAACATCTGATATGATGACATTGTGTAGCTCGTCTGCTGATGTAACCTACAGAACAGATGAAACTAAGAGAGCGACAGATTGCTTTGATGGGCGCGGTTAGAGAGGAGCCGTGCCTGATTCAAAAGCTCGATGCAAGCTAGCTGCTGCATTTTCATTCCGAACTTGATCTTCTCGCAAGTCTTTCAACAGAAACCTCAGCTGTTTCGAGCCATGAGGCACATTCTGTTCCACTGATTTATAGAAAAGTTGTAAATATCTTTCAGGAGTAAGTATCTCTGAACAGTTAACTAAACATTTCATCCCCTATCACTCTGTGGAGGACAATAAACAAATTCAACAGTCTCTGGCTGATGGATGGAAATTTTTCCAACAATTTGGGCCATCCCCCTCCACATTGCAAACCATAACATTACTCATAAACATAACAATTTCATGGCAGGCACTTTTTGCGCCTTTAGTAACCCCTTGCTCTATATCCCTTGGCTTGCTCTATATCCCGCTGAGTGAGCGCCACTTGAGAGCATACTGATCCAGCATCTGGAAGTAGAATCTTCAGCTAGCATCCATTCAAGTCCGGGACTATGTTCATCTATGCTTTAATACAGCTCGTTCATGGCCACCGAAGCTTGTTTCAACGTTCGAATTTTTCCTTCGCGTTCAAAATCGTCTGAAGCAGGAATGATTCGCGTCTACAGTGAGATTATGATCCGGGAGACAGAAATAAAGGATCCTTTGTAGACTCTATGATGGACTGACTCCAGTATGATAAGGTATCACCGCTTAAACTTGCACAAGTGCTGCATTGTGTGAGATAAGATAGTCAAATGATTTTACAGCGTATCATTGCACTGATGCCCTCTCCTTGCGAGTGGTATCTATCTAGTAGAGAGTAAATACCGCGAGATAGACACGATTTCAGATTTCATCTCGAAAGGGACAAACCAGAAGGGTTTCCTGTCTTAAGTGACCGGCGGTCGGACAATGATGAAGATCCTGTGGATTTGTTCCCCGTCCCCAAATCTGACTCAATGGTCGCACGGGCTAAATTCGCGATTTTTTGTTTCCCGTGGCGCCGAACCTTACGAAGTACACGAAGACAAATTAATGCTCCATTTCTGAAATAAAATCACGTCGATCGAGAACCTTGCTTCAACCTCTCCCGTGATTGATCAATATTCTTACTCTTAGTCTGTCGCTGTAATCATCAATATACTGCTGATCTTCTTGAAATGCAGTCAACGCGTTGCAACGCAGCGTTGACAACGCTAGATTTGTCGAAGCCCGACTTTCCTCGAATCTTTCAAGAACTTTCAGTTTTCGGTGGCTTCAATTTCTCAAATTGCCATACAACACTTCACCAAGTCCTTCGGGTTTGTAGAAATTCTCAGAGACTTGAACCTATTGATGATGCCCTTCCAGCTTCGACAAACCTGGTGCTGACTGTAACTCCTTCCCACCTATAGGAGCATAGTCCCTTTGAACACACAAAACTAACAGTGAAAATGCCTTCGACGCACTTGTACGCATGATCCATTTGCATGGTAAGCGTACATCATCGCCTGACATCGCTTGACCATCCTAGTCACAGACGTGGGTCGAAAGATCAACAATATCTCGAGTATCTACTATACGAAACTATATGGAAAATTCCAACTGTTCTGATGCTTGCATGCCCGTTGGACTTAATGTAAGTTATTAATCAACGATGGCGAACGCAAATCCGGGGTATCTCATCCGGCCGATTATCGAACAAGGCAAGGTTGGATGTGCCAATCTCAAACGTGATTCCATAACATGTCGAGACAAACATTATGTCAGTATATATAGAAGTTTGTTACCGTCATGCCGCTCTTTACTCGAGCTGGTAGCTTGAACCGGGGTATTCGGGGTTTAATTGTCGTAGAGGTATTTTCTCGTCTTCTCGCCGGTTTTAGGATGTATTGCACTATCTCGAGTTTGATTTTTGATTATTTATCTTGTCACAATCAACATTCTGAGACTCTCCAGCTGCTTGAGTCTGCGTTAGCATGGCCATTGACGAGTTTAACTTGTCCTACCATGTTAATATCGCGCTCGTCATATTGCGCATATGTTTCGTCCTGCTCCCCAAATGCACGATCTCGTACAGATTATCCTCCATATTTTGTTTCCGTTTCTTCTTGTGCTGTGAATCATGTCGAGTTGTGCATTTATTTGTTGCTTGTGCAAGCCATTCTTCCAGGTGCTTGTGCAGCGGTGTCGCAAACTAGCGTATGATATCACAACAGCCCTCGTCAATCCACTCGATAGTGGATCATAGCAACCCGGGGCTCAATTCACAACGCTCGTTGTTTTGCATCTTACACACACCTCACTAAGCTTACGCATAGCATCGCCCAGGCTGCTTGTACAATTCTAATATCAAAGTTTGAATTCAAGTGTTCACTACAGCTTCGGTATGTTATACGCTATTCGATGACGCTGATGGGTGAGTTGTAGTACTGCCATGCCAACACAAGAGCACCAGCACAATGCAAATCTGTTGGAGAAGACTCGTGACTCATGACAAAAACTACCCTTTTTGCAACCGGCGGTTTCGTATCTACAGCAAGTACTTGATACAACACACTATACACAACAGTCAAGCAGCCGGTTCACCCATGAAAACAGAATCTCAGGGCTGACAACAAGCACGGCACCAGCGGCCGCCTGCAATTAAACATAGAAACTTAAGACAAAAATACCTTTTGTTCCAAGCGTATGACGTATGTCACGACACATCCTACAGTCATTCCGTCGAGTTGATACGATACTTCGCCTGTACCATAAATGTGTTGAGAGTGCGTGCGAGGTCACTCAAGAGTACACTATATAACCGACAACGTGAGATCTCAGACAATTAAATCCGACAGGGTTTGGCGCTTTTCCAACAGTAGAGCCGCACCAGCAGTGGGGTTTTCTGGTGACCCAGGGTGTCTGTTGCCTGTGGGGTGACTGTCCTGCTGTGGCTTAGCAAGGGTGTGCCGAGGTTGACTGCAGAACATCACCAAACTCCTCAAAACACAAAACGGCAATTTTAACATCACTCCTCAACATACTAGTTGTTCCACTGATTGGATTCAACTACTATTATTAGTACACTTGAACACCATAGCATTGACAAACCCCCCCAGGCTCCATACACCGTTGAGCGTTACACTATAAGTCTTTACCCCTGACCGTATTACCTGTTGGTGTTCACTGCATAATCAAACATAGAATGCACATCATGCACCATCATTGACAAATAGCATGAGCTGCCAAGAGATAACCATGGTTGTGAATCCATGCTGGCAAGGTCAGGACAATCTGATACGAACTTCTAAATTATAAAGCCACTGTTCTAGAAGCTCTTGATAACCAATAGAACGGAGAGCGCTGCTGATGAAGCAGTGAAAGATGGCAGGAAACCTGGCCACAGAAGCCCTGTTGAGTGTGAGAAGTAAGACAAGCGCACCAAGGACTGAGATGGCTGGTTTCATTCTGCTGGTTAGCTCTTGTGGCCGTGTGCTTTAACTTGTATGGTTCTGTGGTACCAGTGACTTCAAAATTTGAGTAGGAGGCAGCCAGATTTTGATTCTCCTCGCAGTTCATTGTTAAGGAAGAAGCCGGAGTACTTTGTATGGACAACACTGTGGGTAGTTGGTGTTGATGGGTGCGCATAAAGCAGAGATGCTTGGGCTTGATCACTTGCCGGACTGCTGGGACTCACTTCAAGTGCCACTGCCTGCATTATACGTGCTCGTTATGCTAGAAAGTGCTGGAATTGATTCAACTCGTTGAGTACGGGGGCAAGAACGCGTGTATCCTTACCCGTGAAACATCGGCACAACACGCTGATCGTGTACATCGAAGAAAATATTGCGTGAATCCGCAGGTAGACTCCCTGGTTTCAGTATTTATGCATTACAAGTTTTTGCTGTTTTAGTACGAGACTGATACATAAGAGATTGTACCGTCGATGATGGTAGATACGATTCACGTGGTCAAGTTGGGCGAGTATATTTAAGAATCCCTAAGTTCTTCCGACAATATATTATGAACACAGCAGGCTCGTGCATTGTGCCCGTTGTCTGTGTTTGTTTATTTTCCCATCACATACAAACGCTTGTGGAACTCCCGAGTGCGGATTTGGAGATGTCAGACCTCAGCTTCGTCGTTGCGTTAAGAGGTTTTGTCGCCTCCAGTTAGAGGCGTGATGAGCATATTGTGTCAGAAACTTTTCGTTCACACGATAGCTTGAAAAATACTTTGCCATTTTCACAGCACAAGTTCTCACCTACTTCGTGTGATATCAGGCGCTGTCCGACCCATCAGTAGAGTGTACTATGTCTCACCTGTGACAATACCAAAACAATGATACGATAGTCAAAACAAAGGAGCATATTCTGCTGGATAGATCCGTCTCAACGTGTGCGTCAAAATCGATCGAACCACACCTTGCTCATCCACATCCAAGCAGACATCTGCAGCTTACAATTGTCAATGCAGGGCAAACAAACAGCTGCGACCGAGAACAACTACGAATTGCGCGTGAAAGTGCTCTCGTAGACGCATTTGATGGCGGGGCAGAGCTAACAGGGAATGTATAGTCCTATATATAGTCCTATAACGATTGTAGCTTGGCCCGACGTATCAAAGCGGCGTTTGTGAGAGACTGAAGCCCAGCACAGTATACAAGAATCGGCTAACTCAAGCTGAAGGCTGTTATAGTTGTATACAACAACGAAGAACCGCGTATTCACTTGAATTTCAACTACTGGTGGCTTATATCCCTGTATGTTGAAGCTAACTACCGTGAAGAGCTATTCTAGTACCTGAAGCCTCATAATTAACATTCTGGGTTTCGAAAACTGTGCTTTCAGCGCACGAGAACACAAACGGGACATCGTAACACACCAAGAATATCTCCAGTGTCACATGTTTGAACCTGCATAGCACTCGTAGAAAGCTTGTTTCAGCTCGGGAAGCTTACGTCAGACAAATCTGTGGAGCAACATGTAGGGAGATCTAAGGCCTTGCAAATCTCGAGTCACGAATTCTCGGGCCTGATAGGCCCTGTTCTCAAGCCGAAGCTGAAAACATCGGTCCATAACCTCAGGGCTATGGCTACGAACAGTTGCTGACAAGTTAGAAAATAGTTTCGGGAAGTATAATGAAACACAACTTTTCCTGTTGGGAAATCCAATTGACAGCTGAATGATTATTTTGAAAAGGCAGGAGGTGACGAATGATCAGGGGTAACACGTGAACACGACGTTATACCAGCATTCTTGCCATGTATTCAAATACAATTTGCACCGGGAGATCTCTGCAGCACAGTCTATAAAACTCGCAGAAATGGTTCACTCAGGAGAAGTCAGTGTCGAGACTTCAGATTTGGCTATCGACTGCATGCATGAACTCTGTCCTTCCAAATGTAGCGAATAACTCGGCTTTTGAATGCCACGTGCGTAAGACTACTCTAATGATAGCTCAGCTCTTCCCGCTGAAACATGCAATCAGCTATCACAATAATTTGGGAGTGCACAACCAGGAAATGTGCTGATTGCATGGATTACTCACGCATTCTCACTGCGTCGTCGATGTCAACGATGTTTAGTAGGTTGTCTCCTAGAAGTATCGTAACATAGGTAAACCAATATTTTCAATCGGAGGGATTCCATGAGTACTTTCTGTAGCAACTCTACGGTATCTCTCATGTTGACATATTCGAACCCCATTCGTGAGCTCCAAGGAGAAAGATTCCTTTTGTTACTGAGACATCGAAAGACGCCGCGGTGACCTCGTTCGAGTCATAAAGATCCGTAATCCAAATCAGAACTACCCCAGAAATTTCGGCGTATGAACAGATGTACCAATCCTTCAGTGGATCTCGTGCACCGGGGTGGGTGCCCTTGCTGATGCTTCAATGAGAGGCATGCGAACGCGCAAGCGGAATTCCGTGTGCATGCATCACCAAGTACCGTCACACAACCAAAACTACACCGGAAGGCAAATCTAATAAATTTACAGTGGCTGAACTGCTTCAAGTACCGAAGTGCATCGTTCACTCTGCTGTGAGGACAATACGGCATCTGTACCAGATCAGTTCGACATTCTGCTTCGCCTGCCTAAAAAGGTGGCACTCTTATTCAAAATAAAAAATATGCAAGCTAAAAAACGCTGCGTTCACGTGGAGTTCCTACGTAAAATGGATTCAGTGCCGAGGTACGGACAGGGGTACGCTCCATATTGCGAAAAAATAAATAGCAGCTTTGGAGCACTGTGGCAACGGAAATTTGTGTACCCAAGCTGTAAACCATAGACAACAAGAATACTATTGTGAACCTTGATGCTGTCGTGTGAACAAGTCACCATACATGCCATTCAAAAAAGTCCCAGAAAACAAGTCAACCTTGTTGTTATCACGCTGATGCAACAGCTTGGTGAAGAGCACCTGTACAGGCAAATCTAATCGAGAGTATGATCACTACTAGCTTAGATGAAGTCAGTAGGCCCACAGGGCAAGTACGCTCCGGTTGGCCACACGTACTCAGTGCTGTAGCCTTATCTGAAGCTGATGGTGAGAGAATCACAAGAAAACAAATCTTTCACCTCTGCTTTTAGTATTAGTGGGTTGTTGCTGCGGTCATGGGAGTGGAAATCAAGCATAACAAGGGAAGAGCCCAGATGAACGATATCTTGTTCTCCAGAAACTGAGAAAGAATGGATAACTTTGCTAGTTTAATTCAGGGAGGAAATCTGCTGCTGATAATTCCTGGAAAGAATAACGTTTGGGAGGGATGCTCATGTCGCCCGGATCCGAGCGCCCGCTGCCGAGGGAGAGAAAGAAGGAAGGAGGGTGATGTTACCCCGCAGCTTGGAAACACAAGATAAAGTGAACGAAAAAAAAACGAAATTGTGCAGCCGTGATAAAACCAGCGCGCTTGAGAACGCACCTTTTATTTTTGTGCAACACAAGCGTGACTGCTCAAACGTGCAATGCCCGTCTTTCCAAGGAGCATTTGGATCAGTGTATCGATGTTTACAACAGTTTTAACAGAGCTACAACACAATCTCCCGACTTTTTGTGCATAGTACTGGCATGCTTAGAGCGTTACGGTAGCTAAACACAGCTAATAAACTATAAAATCCACTTGCTTTTCCTGGTACGAGCTGAGTGTACATGTATTGATCAGACGCGGAAGCTACCGCGGGCTTTTTGTTACTGGATCCTGATGTTTCGCCATGAGATTCCATCGTTGGGGAAAATATTCCGTGCTCATGCATATATTCATGTACGGGAGGAGCCTAACAGCTCTCGGTAGTGTCATTGTTTTGAGTATCTACATCAACACGCTCTTCACAAAAGGCGTAAAATGAACATATCTGGTTAATAAAGATTCAATGGAATAAGTTGCCAGCTCAAAACATTTCCCGGGAACCTTGTAGAGTCTTGCACCACAAGTATTGCGCACCTTCACGACAGCCTAGGCGTCGTTAATGCTATATTACACATCTTCCGGAATACGTTGGTGTACCATGCGCGGCCGCGGGGCCCCGTCGCGAGCCAACAAGGTTGGCAAGCTTGACTTGTCTCAGAGATATGTGCAACAGGATCATGTATTTTATGACCGCCGCTCCGCCCGACTCCCCGGTCATTGATGAGCCAGAATCCTTAAAGCTACGTGAAAACAATGGTACAGTAGGGATAAATATACATCATTTCATCTTTGATAGCTATTTCGGCATCGAGATCGCAAATATTGTTGTTGCGCACACGAGCCGGCGGGTGCATGGAGACAATTGCAAATACATCTACATTGTAGTCTGGTTGGTTTGCACCTCTCAGATTCCAGGTAATGGCAAGGCCACTTCTACGTGCAGCTGAAGTACTTGGAGTAATGCTAGGAGTAAACTCTTTTAGTTTGGTGGTAATACACATTTCTTGCAACGAGGTAGCTATAGCTTCGACATCCACATGCATTGCGGTATGTGCACATGGATGTTTGATGTGCACGACACGGTTTCGAAGGGAAGTCCTTAGTTCTATAAGGCAGTGTGAATTGGAGATTCCAAAGATACGATAGATTCTGTACAGGAGTTGCAGCACAAATGAATCTGCAGCTCCTACCCGTTCTAAAATCCCAGTGTCGAGAGAAATCAAGTGGGGTGCACCATGGTGCCGCAAGAATACAAAAATACTTGCTACACACAAATGGCTTGTGTATGAGGTGAGCTCAACTGCGCTCTCGTATGCAGACAACACAGCTTTTGTATGACGATACTCGTGCTGTCGAACTTCCTTGATTGGAACCTTCGTGTAATAAATAGTCTTCCATACGAGCATTGTTCCTTATACTTTACAGCTCTTGAAATAGCCTTAGGTTTTACGAGCAGTGTACAATTGAAGCATTAGCTTGCCGCAACACTGTACCATGGTGTTCTGGCCAGGAACCCAAAGGCCAGGAACCAGAAAATCGGCGCACATGCATGAATACAACCCCATCGATGTGGATGACACCAGCAAATAAATTCTGAGAAAAGCTGCGGTCTTCCTCACTCTGAGCAGCGTTTTCATTGTCTATCCTTTTAAGCCAATAGCGGTTTTGACGGTGTGATTTTACACGTACACGATGATAGGCTGATACAGTTGCCTACTTGTACATCGTAAATACGTAAGAGAAGCTTTTCAATAAGGCTGTTTGTGCCTCGAGTAGCCTATACGGTATGCACATAGCGGTGAAATCGCTAAAATCGGTGTGCCCATTCCCAACGCTTGCTGCACTTCCTCCACACTGGACAAAATTCGTTGATCTGGGTCGTATTATCAGATATTTATATGAAATTACCTCAAGCTCAAGAATTGCGGTAAAAGCTGCGTAGTTTAGATGTAATAGTTTGCCTGAAATTGAGTGTCCCAAAGATGGAGAACAGGCATATTTGCGCACAGGACGGGCTGCAGCTGAACCCACTCCGGAACTAGAAAGACACATGCGATGAATATTTGACAGGTTAGTGATTAGTGCGTATGAAGTTCGCTCCCTCGAATTTTTCCTGACAACGTGGCGATCTCAACATTGAAGTCGAATCCTGCGATTACAGTAGTATCTGATACTGTAGTTCAAACATGCGCATGCGTGATTGAGTCCAGCCTGACTCACGCCGATCTGAACACAAATGTCTCAACTGAGCGTTTTATAACAGCGAAGTACGATTAGAACTGAGTAAGCCGGAACAAGTGGGACCCGCTCAGTCACCTCTGTCGATCTCCCTCACGTGCAACTCACAAGTACTTCTTCTCACGACTTCACAGCCCGAGAGACGCAAATATATGCAATATTGGTCCTCTATATGGATTATTAGACTTATCCCTGTCGCCATCTGTGCTGAGAACCGACGCAGTGGCGCTCAGTTCGACTTGTCGCCATGTCCCTCTGCATGTAGGAGGGTTTGAGTATCAGTAGCCTTAGCTCACATAGCAGATGATACAGCTATTGTTTGGGTCCATGCAGGAAGGCGCCTTTTTGTCAAGGGCTTCAAGGGAGATAAGTGTTGACTTGTGCAAGGGAAACACGTTTATCATAAGGAAATCAGCACAGTTATAGATCGGGAATGTCGGTCTAGCCCCTCTGGAAGATTTGTCACAACCAGAGGATGACTCTGGTTGGGAAACGAAACAGGAACTCCTCTTGTTTCTTCTGGTCTCGTGCCATTGATGTTACATATGCAAATAATGCAAATTCAGGCATACCACCACTCTTCCTGTAGTTGACACTGTCCCTCAGGCTGGCACACACACGCCTAACCTCAAAATACGAGTAGTTCTAGTTATGTAGAAATATGGCTCTTCAATTATCTAAGCCAGGAAACAGATGATATCAGCCATTCACTTGGCATGTCAGTGTACTGAGTTCACAACACTGTAATGCCGGCCCCCTGCACTGTCCTATTTATACCTTCAGTATCCCTGATGCTCTGTCCTGTTCTGTTTACAAACCACACAATTCCAACCATGCAGTCACCAACTCTTCTGGAAGTCTCCAACCCATATGACAGGATGACAATGATTAGTAATGAATTCACACTCATATCCAACAAGTTATCATGTTCTAGTTAGTCTACTTGGTATTTCCTTAGAGCCAGGCACAATCACCCATTCATCGCTTACTCACCACCTCCCTTCAGATCCCTCGAGCCACACTTTTGTTCAAGTGTTGATCCTACCTCTGCTCAAGAGTTCCTTTTGTCATTTCGTAGCCCCCGCTCTCCTTTTCCTGTGCCATTGTTGATGTATGATGCAATGTAGCATGCTTCCAATGTAAACCCAGAATCACTCACAGGACGAACCTTCAGCTCCTTGTTGGAATCCATTGCCTCGAATCGAGGACACGCTGATCCCTTTGACACTGTACAAAAATCGCACAAACACTGCTTTAATGATATCCCCGCAAGCAGCGGCACACTCTGCTGATTCTCTAACAAGCTTGTACTTATGTCCCTCATCCCCCCTGCCTGCATGCTTCCTACGTTTGAGCTCATCCCTCTTCTCTGCAGCACACAGTTCCAAGAGCCTGGCATGATAGGAGTCATTCAGGCAACCCCACAGACAAAGCCTGCATGTACAGTCCACAGAATCATGGCACCTGTGATCACGGGAGCTCTTGAGACTGTGTGCACCCGTACGATCTCCGGATGACAAAATGTTCGGTTATGTGTGACAAGCAAAGGAAGCATCCGTTACGTCATCAGAAGTATCTAGAGTGTGCCAGAAGAGCGTGGAAGTCTCTGGGACTGTGTGGAACACTCTAGAGGAATGTAGAATCACCCGCTGTGTGTTGTGCAGTGAGAAGCATGTGTAAGCACAGCGCAGTGACAGACTGGTAAGAAGAAGAGTAGAGTGACATTAGCAGTGAGCACTCAGTCTAAAAGTTGGGCATATCCAAAACAAAGGTCTTTGTGACACTTGCTACAGCAAGTCTGGGTGACACTAGCTTAGACAAGGTAGGTAGGGCTGTAAAGATAACACAAAATTCGATAAGGTTCGGGGTTTTCCGGATCAAACATGCGGTGGCAGCGTCTCCCAGGCATCCGGCAAACAACGTTGACCACGTCATGACGCATGGCCACGCTACCACACTCCCCCTTCGGTTTTTGGTAGACGTTTTGGTAGTCGCTCCACTGCCCCACCTTGTCACGTGCTGGCAACCTCACCATGCCGGGCTGTTGCGTCAGCTAGCAGTAAGCGATGAATGGGTCAAGTACAAGTTTGTTAGAGAATCAGCAGAGTGTGCCGCTGCTTGCGGGGATATCACTAAAGCAGTGTTTGTGCGATTTTTGTACAGTGTCAAAGAGATCAGCGTGTCCTTGATTTGAGGCAATGGGTTCCAACAACGAGCTGAAGGTTCGTCCTGTGAGTGATTCTGGGTTTACATTGGTTGTCAGCTACATTGCATCATACATCAACAATGGCGCAGGAAAAGTGGAGCGGGCGCTACGAAATGACAAAAAAAACTCTTGAGGAAAGAGAGGTAGGAACAACACTTGAACAGAAGTGTGGCACGAGGGATCTGAAGGGGAGGTGGTGAGTAAGCAGCTAGCAGGATTTCCACCTTTCATAGGCAAAAGACAGTCGAACTATCCTAGCCTCTCTCTTTCGCTGGTGCACTAATGCCGTTTTTCTATTTCTTGCAATTAGTGACGCCAATGTTGCAGCCACAGGTGTTTTCGGAGGGGAAATGGCCTGCTTTTTGGGGCTTTTGGGGCTTCTGTGGCTGTGAAATGTGTATGGGCTGGGACTTGAGTAAGGCTACTAGTACTCCCACTTAGTTGCAGTTTTCTAAAATTGGGAATGTTCAAAGGTTCGAGTGGATGATCAGCTTGTGCACATCATTCATGACCAGATGAAGCCTCAGACTGCAGAAATGTGGCCCGTCAATTACCTCAGTCAGGACACAGATAGCATAAGCCATTCTGCAGTCTTCCAAGCTAGGTTAGTCACTTCGGTAAAGTCCACATTGCACAGTGCGACCCTGTAAAACAGTACCAGGGGGACTCACCACTGGGCAAGTCACTGCCCCCAGCCTGTGTGAGCCTACATGCTCCGCCCCACTCTGCCCGCAGGTCACACAGACAACTGCAGCCATGCAGCCACCAACTAAATTTTGGTACTCAGTTTTGAGCCTCTGAAATACAAACCCCCTTTCTCTGTCCCCTTTTGACCACTGCAGTGTATCCGATAAGACGGGATGACAATGATTAGTCGTCAATCTAGCCAACAAAACCTATCAAAGCGCCTTTGTCTAGCCGGATCTAAGGCACGTGTTACGATCCACAAGTTTGAGCCCACTCAGGGTTGAACTGGGCCAATGGGTAGTGCAATAGTTAACACTTAATCCTCTCTAAGTTGACTTGAACTGGGACACCTTTAGAACCCATTTGTTGTAAAATACCAGCTCATACCCAAACCACAACCCAGGCCTAGCGGAGAACACTTCGTTCTTGTCAAAGCACGCACGCGCGATGTTATGTTAGTAAGAAACAACGTAACCTCGCCACACCTTCAAGTACATCAAAACTCCATCATAATATTCAAGGTTTGAGCACAAACATCAATAAGAAGTTGGAGGTTTGACCGGCAGCCATGGGGAAGGGTGATTAGATGTCCCGCTCGAAAGCCTTCGCTGGCAACTGCAAACAAAAGAAGCCTATTTTTGACCTTGTAACACCCAAAATGACCACAGTTTGGCGGACGAAGCGAATTCACGTGAGTTTCCCATTCCAGGAGCTAGGCCCCTGGTAATCGCTCATGCAGATGAATATCTACCCTTGGTATCTCAGATGCAATGATATGCTTGGTCTCTCTTACACAACCAATCCTTATTGAATAATGTGTTAACCAGTAACTCACTGGTTTTAACAGGAGGCCTCTGGAAAGCTTGCAGCAGTGTTGTCACTTATTTGTGCGGACAAGCTATTCGGGCACTCCACCGCTGTATCAACACACAGAAGCACACCTCCTCAGTCAAGACGGTGAGAGCTGCAACGGTTGGAGACCTGCCCACAAATTCAGGGATGAAGCCGTACGTGATGAGGTCAGCAGCCGTAGCATTAACAATGGACTGGGGCTCCTTGTGGGGGGGTTGGTCACCAGTCGGTGGGTCAGCAGGCTGCGTGACACGCCGATCCACCTGCTCTGGAGCTCTGACGGTTCGAGCAAATCCCATTCCAGGGCACAGTGTCCGATCCGCGAGGACCCTCTCTAAGTTAACCTGGACTGTATCAGTAGAGATGGTCAAGCTGCGAAAGAACGGTCCTACCTTCACACATTAAACCACCAACACACCAATCTATAAAATGCTGCCAACAGCCTGCAAATCCTAGAACAGGGAGTTTTAATGAATCAATGTTTTAAGGCTGTCTCCAGTTGTCAGCACAGGCAGGAACACACCTCACAGATGCTTCGCCACTCCCAGCTCATACGACAAAGGTAATGAGGGCTTCTACTGCTGCTGCACTAAGATAAAGATAGCTTGACAGTGTGCTGCAGATCTGAACGTCATGTTTGCAAAGGAGCTCCAGAAGCAGTTGGAATCACTGCTGTAAGGTGAATTGTAGCAACCATGAGCCGCTGTATACGCGGTGGTTGAAGACCAATAATTGATTAAATCCAAAAGGGTTTGGCACTTTTCTAACAGGGGCTAAGACCACGGTTGTGTGGTGCTTGGCATACTCAGGAGTGTATTGAATATGTTCCCAGGTTGAGTGGCGACCAGTGGGGATTGCATCCTGATGCACTTGTGTGTGCCACTGTAGCTGTCGAAGCTTGACAGCTGCGAGTATTGTCCAGTGTGTATATTTATGAAAGCTTGGTCTGCTTGAGACACTGAGAGATGTAAAGAGCTTATA
>JAULKQ010006111.1:0-13812 GCA_032356285.1 Smithsoniella earleae | reverse complement strand
GCAAACGTGTGAAAGGAAGGAGGCGACTGGAGTGCCAGTAGCTGTCCGTTCCCCTGATAGCCATGCGTATGAAATGCTGTGAGCACGTGCTGATCTGATATCCAATCAACCCCCGGAAGGTCGAGGCTTTGAACAAGCCCTAAATGATACGCTTCATGTGAGCACTCAGGTAGTAGTGAAGGGTACTTTGAGAACATATAAGTGTTTCTGGCCATGGAGACGGTGTACAGTTGAGACGGCTATTGCACTATGTTTTTACTTGTTTAGTCGAGAGACAGGTTATTCATGAAAAGCAAAGTTTCCAGGATACAGCCAAGTGCAGGGGCACAGAATCCCATGTATGCTGTGGTAGGATATATGATAACAAGCATCAGCACTACAATATGGAGGTGCATGTTTTACAGATGACTTTCAGCCAAGCAGAGGAACTACGATGTATAGACTAGGCTGAACAGGGAGTCTAGTACTGAGTTTTCTTTAGACTGGGTTGTTTGCCTTAAGCACAGTATGTTGCTATGGAGCTGCAGAGCATCCCACGTCATCATTAGTTTGCATGCTGATTTCACTCCTGCACCCACAACTTGTCTCTTCACTATGTATGCCTGACTCTATTTCAACCATTCTACAGGTTTCTTGAGGCATCTTGGTGTTAGAAGTCAACTGCCAGCACTTGTAAACACTGGGGATTGGCAACGCAAGGCCATCATCAGTCATCATTGATTGACATCCAGACCAACATCCTTACTGGATAGCTCCAAATTCACCTTGCACCGTGTCAGAGTGGTCAGGAGATCACTCGGCAGGTTTGTAACTCTACTTGAAAGTGTCGTGCAGTGGGCACATTTGCTGTTGTGATGCCTGCGGTATATGGTCCGGGACTCTGCATTTCACAGACTGATGTCAAGCTTTCCCAGGTGATGCATACTTTCCTGAGCAAGACCCACTCCTGAGACAGCCCTGTATGAAGCGGATCTTAGACACGTATATGGCAAGAGATACTCCAAATCTAGCACAAGGGGCAAGTTGAGGGAACAAATGTGTGATGTTTAGTCGTGTGATTGAGGAGAAACATTCAAGGCGTACATGTATCTCGAGATATAATCCATCAGTCTGTTCTTGAGATGGAAGCTTATACATGACTATAATCACATTCAAAAGCTAAGCACAGTTCAGTGCATTAGCTTGCTAGCTGTTCTGTACTTCTACCTACAACAGGATTAGACAGTGGGCTACACTGTATTCTGGAGAAGTCTGCATTGCTACCATGTTTGCGAGAAATGCGATGCCAACAAGTTTGCAGCATCAAGCTATGAACTAGTGTTCTAGCCTCTTGCCACAGCGGAGCAGAGAATAGTCGGTTGAAGTCACAGTCTTGCCAGCATGAATCGAAGTGGGTTGCAAATTCAATGGTGATTCAGATTATCATGAGGTTTGGATTATGTTCACAGATTTTCGAGCGCAGTGCAGCAATGCTGAGGACATTCGCACTTCGGGTCATCTAGTTCAAAACAGATGAGACTGTATGCGTCCTGCACTATCCAAACGCTGCATTTCACAGTTTGTGTTAGATGACTGTAGGTGTCCATTCCCGCCAAGATATTGTAACCAGTGACAAGATGCACCTTCTGTACCGTGATTGTGTCATGTACCGTGCACTAGTTCCTTCTGAAGATGCGCAGTGTCGTGTGCGGTTGCAGGAAAGTCAGCCCCAAACTTCTATCCTCTAGAGAGAAAAAAAATTCGATTTCAATAGTACGAATTTACCACGATTAGCGGTATCGGGGACGTATATGTAAGAAGTAGTCGCGCGGTCGTGACACAACGTCGGGGTGCACCTTAGATGAGCCAGCATTCTATAGATCTGTACATCTGCACACAAGTTCACATGATGCTCTCAATCGTTTTTATTTTGTCAAAATCTTGTGACAAGTTTTCAAGTATCTGTAAGGGCCTGGAGCCGGAAATAGTTGAGCACTTCGGTTCTATGTTTCAATGTCGGCACCGATTGAAAGAGACAGGGATACATTTCAGTTACAATATGCCGTCTCCGTCTGATTACAATAAGAATTGATCAGGTTTTTCTGTGATGTATCGTGTGAGAAGGCTGTCCGACAACGACGACTGAGCAAGATGGCGAAGTCCAGGTAGCCACGTGCTCACCGTAAAAGTGAGGCCATTCCTCATCCCTATCCCTCTGACCAACGTATCTCGCTAGTTTCTCAACAACTGTTGCTACAACGAAGGATCATTGGCAGGCAGTTGGCGCGACGTTCCTGTGAAGATAATCGAAACTGTGTCGGACGTCACTGCTTGATTTGGAACAGCGCCGCAACACGAGTATGAGTATTTTACAATGTAACCCTAGCCAAATGAAGGCAATTAGAAGTTTTAGAGTACTTGGAATTGACTGTAGGCGGAAATCATCCGCGCATAGACATCTACAGATTTGCAGTGCAGCATCTGGTGGTGCTTCCAGTCCACACGCAGTACGCTACCTTTGGGCTATACCAATGAAGCCAAGTTGTGAAAGTTAGTCGACCCTCTGGCCTAGCTTTCAGATTTACTGCACAAGATGCCCATGAAGAGCCCGAGTGACAGCTTGCAACTCATTCAAAGCTGCAGGTTCTAGGAGTTCCTCCAGACGCGGACAGTAAGCGTATTGAAAATGCATACAAGAGAAAAAAGGCAATGGCCGAGAAGAGTGGAGATACAGCAGCACTGAAGGAAATTGAAGAAGCTCATAACGCTATTTTCATGGCTTCGTTGAACATGCGCTTGACGGTGCGCTACCGTTTTCAAACGTAACTCCTTCTGAACAAGAATTTGAATGCTTATTTTGACCTTTAGACTTTGGTTATAGCGAGCGTTCTAATCCAGGGCCGTAAGTCAATCATCCTGGACCTCTTTTCGTTTGCTAGACCAGAACAGGGAATCAAAATGCCATAAAGAAAACTTAAACGACGTAGTTAAAATTTTTTTTCGCACGCTTCGAGTTTTCGACCATTCCAGTAGGTGCTACAAAGCTGTGACAATCCCCTCATACCTGTATACTCGTTTCAGGGAAAAGGTCCGGTTGACAGGGAAGTTAAGAACGCAGACCGGGTGGACCTGATGCCATGGAGGCCAAAATATGCAAAGGCTAGTGAACTGACATTGAAGTGGGCAGCCGGTGTTTATGGTGCCATCTTACTCTTCAACTTCTTGCTGAAGTCCACCCCGCAAGGTGTTGAAGCTGCTGTCATCTCTGGAGTTGTACTCAACTGTTGGAAACAGTATCAGTTGTTCCCAACAGATCAATTTGCGGAGTTGCAGCAACGATTAGAAGGTGGCTGGCGGAACTTGTTCAGGTGCTCTCTTGTACAGTTGAAACCCTGAAGAGCTTTGCTCATAATCGTCAATAGGCTTGTGCGTACTCATGCATGCTTGGTCGAAAACACAAGTGCAATATTCTGTTACATATTATAATATTGATGGTGAATTGACCTCGTGTGATTGAATGTGCAATCAAGTATGTATCAGAATGCTGCTTCATTTCATGTGTCCTCTTGGAGGGCAGTGTAGTGCACAACGTCATTGTTGATGTCTCTTGTTTCTCAACATATATACTTTCAGTTTCTGCAATTTTTTTGGAATTCTGTAAACATTGTTGCAGCATTGCCTTGTATTTGTAATGTTTAGGTCCCAGTGTTGACCAGTCATTGTTGTTTGCAGGGGGGCGCTTTTGACGATACTGGCTACTGTTACAGGCATTGTTGTATTCTGGTCAGGTCCTGACCTATTGTCTGAGCTGGTGAAGATCAGATTACCTCTAGCATTTTACGAAAGTCAAGATGCTCTTTTAACTATCGGATCACTGCTCTCTAACTTCTTGTTCACCGCATTTATTAGGTGATGTAATCGAAATTCAGAAGCCTATACACAGCCCCTTGAAATGCTCGTCAATGTGTAGGACCTTTCGGGGCAAATCTCTAGTTCTGAATAATAGTCGCAGTGTGAAGTGTGTAAAACACAGTGAATTCGCCCCTGTAGTTTAATACCGCCCTGCTTCATTATCAATCTGTGATATTAATCAATAAATGCTCATGTAAGGACATGTGGAGGAGCCATTGTGTGGGGCTCGCGATTGGCTGTACCAGGATCGAAATCAAGTTAAGCAATGACGATCATCGCAGATAGAGACTCATGCTATTAACTGATGTAACACGTCAATCATAGCAAGTGCTTAACTTGATATCTTCGCTTTCTGGCAGTCCGTTTTAACGTTGCTTTTTACCGCTAGATTTCTCTAGAAAAATTCCGCCGTCCTCAACATGGGATACCTTTCGCATAAGAAACTCGTGTTTCTTGTCCACCCGGAAGAGATGGCCTCAATTATTCACTTGTCATAAAGTTTGTTTCGTAATGATCATGCATGCTACTCTCACAATGTCGTCTGATCTCGAGCCAAACCTGTAAACACCTCATTCAGAGTCGCCTCACCTAAAAGAAAACCCCAGTTAGCATCGCAATATTTTAATATGTTGGCGTGTATAAAGAATGCAGAAGATTTGTACTTGCCAGACTTGCAGCGTCACTCACTGTGACCTAGTATCGCTATTACTTGTATGCTGAACTTGGTCGTTCTAAGTACTCATTGCAAATGCGCAAGTAATTTTAAATACTGGCTGTTCTGTGGATAAGGCCCGGAGCTTCACCGCTTGAAAATGGAAGCCGAAGTTGGGCGGCCAGTCGCCCCAAGTATGGGAATGGGGTCCAGTCAAGCCGGTACGTGTTTCGCCATCATTGTGCAGCAGCTGATATCTATACTGTAGGGCGCATTACAGAGTGTTGGGGCTTGCAGGGACTAACAGTTCGGAACAGTTCTTCTCGAATGAATTGGCGGCAATAGATCGTCTTCTTGAAGCTACACGCAGCCTTTCAGCGTTCCGATGTAAAGAGGCAGCAACACTAAATCAATGTCGGGAATCCTTAGAAGGTGTTCATCGTATGACACGCGAATGTCTGGAAGCGAGCTCAATTATGCGCAACGGTTCTTTACCTCCTTCAACACTGGTTACATCCAGCCTCCATCCTGAGCAAATTTGGGCTCAAGTAGATATATTCGGTAGCAAAGTTATGAAACTGATACGGTGAGACCCTGCAACTCATAAACCCCGCTCTGTGTTAATGCGTGTAGCAGTCGTATCTTATTCTCCAGGACGTGGTTGAAAGACACACAAAGTTGGATTCAGTCAGAAATTACCGTTGCAACCCAAGTTGGGCTAATGGTCAGTACATTGCAGAAAAGCTTCTAAACGAGTACGTGACGATGTGGAACTCATCAACCCGGATATGGAAGAAGCGTTAGACGAGTTGCTGGGCAACTCAGAAGGCTGCAAAGCTAGTGGAAGTCAAGGAGACGACGTCAGCGATGGTGATGATGACATTGCATATGAAGATGGTCACGGTAGAAATTTAGAAGATATTGACTATGATGCTCTCCTTCAGTCCAAAAATGAGCGGAATGCAACCGAAACAGCGACTCAAAGTAGTTCAGAAGACGTGAATGAATCAGATGACGGTTCCGAAGATCGTGGAGCTGTCAAAACTTCTACTCGGTCAAACGCTGAAGCGTTGTTGCCAACTGAGGACGACTTCTTCCGACTTGATGACATGGAAGCGTTCGTGCAGGTAAGAATTAATCTTTTATTTGCTTGATACAGCTACTTGGAATTTTAGATCCGAGTCACAGCCCGTGTTTTCAGCATGCAGAAGCTGCTTATGCTGCTGGTGACACTGGGGGATTCGACACTTTTCAGCAACATTTGGAGGGAAACGAGCTTGGTGGGAACTCACGTCCTCGAGGAAGGCACGGATCTGGCCCTGGTCCGGTGGACTCTAATGTAGTTGACGACGACGAGAATCCGAGTGATGCGGAGGAATACGATCAAGAGGACGATGAAGACTCAGAAGTTGACTTGTACGCAAATCTGAGCTCTGATGATGAGCAAGCGAGCAGAGAAGCGAAGCAGAGTACAATTCATTACAAAGACTTTTTCGGGAAGACTCTGCCTTATGCTAACAGGAATCAAACTGCGCATGAAGCGTCTGATCGTAGGAATGTAACAGATAACGCAGGAATGCGTGATTCAAAAGAGGAAGCTGAAGACGACAGTGGTGATGACAGCTCTGACAGTGATCGAATGCAAGAGCTCGTAGAAGCGGTTGATGAGCCGGCGAACAAAGAACAGCCTCTCCTCTCAGCACACGAAAAGGCACAGATACGGCTTGCGAGTGAGATAGAACAAATCGAAGCAGAAACCATGGCTGAGCAGGATTGGCACATGCGTGGTGAAGCATCAGCTCGCAACAGGCCCGTCAACAGCGCTCTGGAGATAGATTTAGTGCGTCCCTGCCACCATGCTTGGCGTTATTCGTCGATCTTCCACACATGCATTGTAGCGTTGCTTCTCTTTGTAGCATCTTTGGCATTTGTTGATTAGTAGCTCCATATTGTTGGGGACTATCATTAATCTTTCATGCCCTTGTGTTACGTCGCTTAGCAACAGGTAGTAGGTGTTTCGACCGCTCCAAGTCGTCAATACTCTACAGTATAGAGGTGTGAGTGCACACCGTGGGTGAGCTGTGAATTTCCAGTCTCTGAAACATATCAGTGAACCTATGGTGACGCTGCC
This sequence comes from Smithsoniella earleae, assembly GCA_032356285.1. NCBI lineage: Eukaryota > Viridiplantae > Chlorophyta > Ulvophyceae > Smithsoniella > Smithsoniella earleae. The sequence goes on along the minus strand of JAULKQ010006111.1, from coordinate 7,138 downwards.
TTCTAAAGTGTTCTACCTCTGCTATTTGACGGCTCTTTTTCCATGAGCCATGTAATTTCGACTTCAGCACAAAGTTATTTTAAAGAGCTTCATATCGTGTGTAGTTTCCATTAGCCATTACTTTATCCAAGCAACATGATAAGTTTATATAACCTGGATCGACAGACAGCTTGACAAGAAATGATACAAGGAACTGATCATTTTAAGAAGGTTTTTATGGGGACTATTATGTAGCAGAGCACAACTGCTGGTATTGAGCGGTCATCATTTCATATCTTCCTGGAAGCCTAGGTGTTAGTGTGCGTCTGCAGCTTGCATTATCTGCTGTTCCAATTTCTGCGGTGCATTACCACACACAGTCATTACATTGCGCGGGAATTGTCCTACGCCAGAGACCTATGAAAAATACTATATTTACAAAGATGTGTAACATGACAAGTGATAGACTTGAAACTCTTGCCGAAAGACCCCTGCCCACCATGGGCAGGACATACAATCAAAGCAATCAGCAAGTGAAGTTCATTGAAGATACTCTGCATTCTTGAACTGAAACCTACTCTAAATAAGTTTTTTATTTTTCTTTTGAGCTGAAACAGGTCTGAATTATTTTGCTTATTGAAAATGGACCAATGACTGTTTCCAAGTGGTAACAGGCGAGTGCATGGATCAAGACAACAGATTTACAGTCAGTCCTCGCTGTATAGAAGGGTGAAACTTTTCATGAAAAGCTTTTATTATTACTGGGGAATGCTTTAGCCGAGCATAATTGATTTATTAGAACTTTGCAGATCCATAGGACAAAGAATGAGTTTGAAGTGTTCATGTGAATGCATCTGGACTTTCCCTTAAATGTGGAATCCTGTAGTTGCCTAGAGAGATTTTTGACTACATATGTGCATGCACGCTTCTTGTTCTTGCACATCAGCCGTAAACAGCACATTATAAAGATGAAGCACAGGTGTACGTAAGTGAGGGAGAATATCATAAGTCACCAAGAGGCTGAACTCTATGAGATGTTTTGAACTTGCTCTGTCAGGGATTGCAGCCAACATTGAAGTGTATAAATTTGAAGGTGTTCTTTGAACACTGCTCTGACTAGTCACCTTCGTCTTAATCAATGCAAGCGTTTCATCTAAGGGTAAATTGCTTGTGCAAGAACAAGTGGTTTAGAGAGTGAAGATTTGACCACATTTCTGAACTTGAGCTACTTCTGTCAATCAAGGATTGTCATCATTTACTTGAATCGCTTGCAGTGGTTTGGCACATAGCTGTACAGCACACAATCAGAGATCTATAGCTTCCATCTTCACTATTCCAGCACATATCCACCATTGGTAATGTTATTCTGCGATATTGTTATTCATGTAATAGCTGTCCATCCGATGCTGCAGCATTTAAGCTGCATCCCCATTCAGTTAACTCAAGTTGCCGTTTCCACAATATTCACGTGATGCTTGGTACAATGACCATTTCAAGAATGCCCTATACTAGTGCAATTTCGGCATTGTTTAGCTGAAGTTCAAGTAGTCTCATATTTCACTTGCTTTTCTTTGTATCAATCGCAGCGATAAATGCTCTGCCACAAAGCTAGTAAGTTTACATCCGATGTAACAGCCTTGAAATTTAAGTCATTATGTACAATTGGCGTTGAGAATGCGTGGAACTAAAAATGTCCCAACAGGTTCGCAAAAAAAGCAACAATGTTGTGTTGCTGGTGTTACAGAATATACTCCCTGGTAAGCTTTTCATATAGTTATTTCATTTTGAATGAAGTATTACCTTTCCCAGTTGGCAATTAGTAGTCTGTTGTACCTGGAAAGAGCAGCGGTCACAGCATCGGCATCTGTACCTGTAAGAGCCAATTTTTTCCACAACGCTTTTATTGACTATTTGTCTACTTCAATTTAACACTCTTTCATGTTGAATGTGTATTTGTTCGTGGTAGAGTGGGCAAGATAACTGGGCCTTGCAGGACTTTGACCGGACGCTGAGGCCACCTCCAGAGCCAACTTATGAAGCTGCTGCTGAAGTAGAGGACTTGATTCGTGAGCGTATACTGGAGATGCGATTCGACAATGTTGTCAGGATTGCATCAACTCAAGCAGCTGATGGTAAAGTTCCAAGAAAACAAGTGGAGCTTGTGGACAAGAAGTCGAAGCAAGGGCTTGCTGATGAGTATGCTCAATCACTGCAGAATGCGCTCAGTGGAACCAGCCATGACCGCCATGCCGCAACTCGTCAGGTATGTAGCAATACAAGGGCTGTAATTCGAGGTAGTGATCTGGGTCGAGACAAGAAATTTGTACAGCTTGAAGTGCTGCTAGATGGTCGAGATTCGTGCACAGTTTTACTGATTACTCTCTTGGCTGCGCCATGGCTTTGGGAGTATGAGTGCTGTGCTATAAGGATGCTTATTTGGCCAATCAATCCTGTGCATGCATTTCTGCAGGAGTGGACATTGAGCTACAATTGTGATTCCTCCAACTGAAACATCATGCTTTTATCAACTGTTCACTGGATCTAATTGACAGATCATGGGGGTGTACATTTGTTAAAAGTGGGTCCGTCTTCATGTATCTTCATGTTAGTAATTTCCTGATCCTTACAAGTGGATTCAAAGTGCCCTGAGTTGGCATGCAGGAAATCTCACACCTGTTCAAAAAGTTGACTGCTAAGCTTGATTCATTGTCTCACCTATCGTTGGCTCCCAAGCCAGTGGTTGCCAGCATGGAAGTGGCAGTAGAAGCCCCTGCAATTGCGATGGAAGAAGCGGCACCTGTCACTATGTCGTCTGTGGCTATGAAAGTGCCTGAGGAAGTTCTTGCAAAGGTATGGTTGGCTAGGTTTCAGCTAGACATCCGAGATGTGAGCTGGGAAGACAGAAAGGTGTAAACGTGCATATTGTGGTTGCAGAAGAAAGAGAAGAAACTGAAGGGAGAGAGTGAAAAGTCCCAGGCGGATAGGCGGGCTCAGAGGGCGACTGGAAAGCGAATTTCGAAACGTAAGCGCTCTGAGAAGGAGGAGGCTGCAGGCGTCTGGGCTCATAGCCAAGGTATCAAGTCTGCTAGAGAAGATGCTGAGGCTGCTCGCGAAGCTGAAGCACTTCGTAAGGGTGGCAAGCGTGTGGGGGCTAAGAAGGCTGCTGACACACCCGCCAACACCACAGCTGTATTTAAGAAACTCGAAGCAGCAAAGAATAGCGCAGGGAAAGTCATGCTTAAAGATAAAGAGCGCGAAACTGGTGTCAAAAGTTCAGCATATATGCTGTGATTGTGATTATCTATCATTTCATGTGAGCTATTTGCACATTCATATCCCTCAGGAATTTTTGTAAGTTCTTCCTCGGAAAGCGGTTTCACAATTCCTTTTTTCACCAACAGAGTGTTCTCATTTGACTAGAACTAAACTGTTAATGATTTATCCTGTCACAAAGTGTCAGGCGTAAACAGTGGCTGCTTGCATGTTGGTTTGATGTGTGAGACGGAGAATGGACCTCTTAATGGCCGTCGGAGTATGTCGTGGAGCGGTGTAGCTGTTCCTTGTTACGGTAAGAGTACCCTGGATCGCGCTTGTTGCGAGGGGTGAAAAAACTTTGGGTTTGAGACGTCGTGCTTAGGTGGACAGCTGAGTCAAGCTGAAAGTTACCCGTGACATAACACGTTGTGAAAACTCCAAGATCTCTGTAGCAGCATCATCCCAAACTGGCTTTGTTCAGGAGAGGTTGACGATGACTCTGTCTTCAAACCTGAGGGCCGAGTTTAACTGAAGGCTGGCACGCTGTATGCATGTGTCGCTCCCAGCACAGCGTATGAGACCCGCCGCGCCACAAGAACCAAGTTGGCTGAAAATTGAAAAATATTTGGAGCGTAAATTGGTAGTTCTGCACGTGCTACATCACGCTATCAGGCGTCTGCAATCCAGGTCGGAGTTGGTGGCACGATTGTCTAGTGCATCGACTCGATGCTAAGTTTTATGGCATTGTAACTCGCAACACAGAGTCTCAGAATGGATTACCTGACCTCGCTCATATCCGGCGGCTTCTCGCTGCCATACACACTGGGGGATCAGCTCGGGGAATGTTGGGGCTCCTGGGAACACTATAAGGCCACAGCAAATGCAGATAAGAAGCCTGTTTCTCTTTTCAAGTTAATACTTAACAAGTCGGATGCTGTCGCACTCGATCGAGCAAGAAATGGTGTAAAACGTCTGCGTACGGTGTGTCAGAGATGTTATCAAAGCTTTCTGTTGGTGATGTGTATCGTCCTTGAATCAGACATGCAACCATCGCCAGTAGTTTTTGTTCCTTATGAATCATGTGAGGCGCAGACGAAACATCCGCGGATTTTATCTTTTGACTGGGCTGGTGAACACGAGTCAGGAAGCAAAGTCACAATATATCTCGCCACCCAGCCTGTCACTCCCCTACCTAAAATAATCTCTGAATTAGACATGTCACCCGAGCAGCGCAACATGTACCTGTCCTTGGGCCTGCGGCAAGCTGTAGAGGCACTGGCGTTTCTCAGTCAGTGCAAATTGATACACGGTAACGTCTGCTGGCGCAGCATTTTGGTCACAAGTGACCTGGATTGGCGTTTGGGCTTCTTTGACCTCTCCACGGATCACAGCTTGTTGCCATCCTCGACGCTAGTGCGGTGCGAATGTTCCTATGGCTCGACACTTGTTCATGACTCACAAACGTGACCAGCGCACTTGGTATGCACTTGCAGGCACGCAAATGCAATCGCGGACCATTACAAACCTGGAGAGCTCGACAAAGGGCAGTTTGGCGGACCAGAGTGGGCGGTTGACTCGTGGGGGATGGGCTGTCTGTTGCAGGAAGTCTTCAGCAGCTCCACGCTGCGGAGCAAAGAGCAACTCAGGGAGACCGGCTGCATTCCGAAAGATATACTCTCAGACTATAAAGGCCTGCTTCATTCTGTTCCGTCGAAACGCTTGAGTCCTAAACAATTACTCGAAAATCCCTTCATGAAGAACGACCTTGTGGACGTCATCGCGTTCCTGGAAGACCTCAGTATCAAAGACCCATCCGACAAGAATAAGTTTTTCCGTAAACTTTCTGGTATAGTAACGGAATTCCCGCAAATAGTGTGCACACAAAAGCTCCTACCGCTGCTCGCGGGAGCACTGTCTTACGGTGGAGCACCAGCAGGGGCTCTGGCCTCACTTCTCGCTGTGCGTTTCCCTTGCCTCATATTGCGCTCTCAAATTCAGTATTGCATATCCAATTCGCTGGGCGCACTCCCAGGCTCCGCGGCTCACCTTTCACTTCTGCGGTAATGCAGATAGGAAAGATGCTGCCAGACGACGAATTCAAGTCAAGAGTTGTACCAATACTGTCATCACTGTTTTCATCGACAGACTCATCTATTCGAGGCGCCTTGCTGGACAACATCCCACAGTTCGCTTCGTTCCTCACAGAATCGGTGGTTGAGAGCAGCATCTTTCCCCAGGTAATTAATCCTAGTTCAATCAAAAGCTACCTCGCAACCGCGCATCCCTTGGTCACACTCTGCATCCCAACTGTTTGAAAGTCAACACGAGTCGCGCTTTCAGGTCTCCAAGGGGCTTTCACACAGCAATGCAGCGTTACGCGAACAGTGCCTCAAAGCCATGCTCCCTCTGGCTCCCAAACTCAGTAAGCGTACACTCAATGTGACACTTCTTAAACAGCTCGACAAGCTTCAGGTGCGTACTCCTACCGAGACAATACTTCGGCTTCTCCCTGTGGCATCGTTACGCAATTGCACGCCCGTTGTAAACTGCAGAATCTATGTTACAAGCAGAACCATCGAAAAACAGGGACATTAGCAGTAAACGATAAAATTCCGTTTGATAATACGTAGCGAGGTGTGGTAGAGTTGCAACCAAATTCGGCTGCTATATTTGATCTATACTGTTAGTTTTGACAGGCCAGAGGGATGACCTGAGTAGCTATGGATCAGACGAGACAGGTTAGCCCAGCTGGGACGAACATTGGGTCTATTTCCATTACTGAAAGTGACTTATCTCATGATGAAGTAGACCTGCAAGTTATTATTTCACACAATCTAATTCCCAGCATGGTCTCACCTGTTTGATAAGGTGAATAATCACGTCAGTAGAGAACAGCACTACAGAGAAAAGCAAAGGATGTGTATGTTTGCGCATTCTCCTTGAGCATGCGCTCTTTTTTAATCATAATCTATTTTTTTTCGTTCGAATAGCGCCCATGTGCCTGAGTAGTTGTTGAGTAGTGTAACGAAAAGCACGAAACTCGAGGCAACATTTTTTGCCTCACTGTCACTTGTCTACACATGAAGTAAGCCAGAGCTATTTAGCCAATGGAGATTGAGCCATTGGGCTGTGTATCCTAGATAAATCAGGGCTGTACCAGAATCTCCTGTGACACAAGAGTGCACAACTAGATCACTGTTGCAGCACAAAATAGCACCTATGTGTATCTATAGTACACAGGGCAGGTACTAATCTGTTTGCTCTGTGAAAGTTCGAGTGGATTTTTCAAGAGAGAGAGGAAAGAGCAGGCAAAATTTTCATGGTCACCGTGGTGCAACTCGAAGCCAAAGATGCCTCTCTAGTATTACTGACTAACCTGATACAAGTTTAGCTATAAGTGCCTCATCTGGATACCGTATAAACTACAGACCCTTGCAGGATAACGGGTAGCGAATGTTTCTTTTTTTTTCGCTCGCCGCTGCTAATAGCGGGGGTAAGGGGTTAGCATTTTGATTTTTTTGGCGCCAAAACCAGTGGAAAATGGGTAAAAAGGTCACTGAATTATGTCGCAACTTTGGAGGTAACGGGTAACGCAGCGAAGGTTTGTATTTAGTACAGTACCTCCGCAGACATCCAGCCCACCAAAGACAGTTGGAAGGTCGATGATGCTGCATTCCAGAGTGCACTCCGGTTCATGCTGGGTGTCACACCTGGGGCATCACCTCACTGCGAAGCAACCTGCTCATGCGGCTATCGAGGACTAAATCCTCACCATGCTATGTCCTGTCCCAAGCTGAATGGCCCCCGTACCTCGCGCCACAACCTTCTTCAAAATCAGGTGCGGTACGGGTGCCATAAAGCTGGTCTTGACACTGTCATGGAACCAAAGGAGCGGCACTTGCGG
>JAULKQ010006110.1:0-51000 GCA_032356285.1 Smithsoniella earleae | reverse complement strand
AGCCCGTATTCGTGGCTGTATCGAATTGTGCACGTTCATTGTCTGTTTATTTACGCGAAATGACTCGGTTGAGTTGAATCTTGAGCTTAAGCTTGTGGACCTGCAGCTGTAGTAGGTGGCTCCGACCAACACCTTTGATAGTTTGGGACTTGCACAGAAGGTTGGACGTAGATTGTTTTATGAAAAGCTCTGTACGCTGATTGATTCGATTCGTGAGCCATAGCAACTCCAAAGGATGCTCAGGAATTGCGCCGAAGCCTCTTGTTGGAGAAGGATTACGGTTGAGACAATAACATGTTTCCATCAAGTGCAGTGGAAACACGCTGAGCCCATAATCTGAAAAAAGTTCACGTTAGTGTGTTGGTCTGACACGGATCGTGCTACCTGAAACAAGTGTCAACATGTGCATACCATAACGGCATCACATTAGCAGAGCGTTGTAGTCCAATTTGTCAACCTATGGGTGGTGTAGATCTATCTTCTGCCTTACATAGCTGCTATTCCTCTTTTTTCTGCATGCTCCATGTCTTCATATTCACTCTGTCAGCGCTCACTTTTGCAGCGCGTGTCGCATGCGTATGTGCCCATAGCATAGTTAGAGGTCTCGCCTGCACAGAACACATTCCAACACTCCCCAGTGTCAATGGAACGAAGGGGTTATTGATGTTAGTAAAATTCACAAGCCAGTCACTGCATGATTCCAACTTTGGCTACAAAGTTATTGAGCAGTTCAGTGCCAGGTGGCATTGTGAAAGCATCTGCAATGTTCAGCTTTGATTTGATGTACGTGGGGTCAGTAAGTCCCTGCACCAAATTGGCCGCGTACAGTATAGTACTTGATAGCAAAACGTTTGGTCTGGTACTCCAAGCAGTATGGATGAGAAGCATCTGTATAGAGAACTGGTCTGACTGTATGTTGCACTGTTGACAATGTTTGGAAACAGGATAACGCATTAACAGAAAACGATATATCTGGGAGAAGAGTTTGTGCAATGGAGTAGAGTGTACCAATTATACTGGCCTCTAAAGCATCTGATATCTTTGTTTGAATCAATGGTCAGAGTTGATGTAATATCATTTCATGGCACTTGAACCAATGTTCCATTGCTGAACAAATTGGCTTTGCTCTGGGACCATAGTCACATGTGTTGGCAAATAAACGGGAATCTGCTGTACCGGGAATGAGATTCTTGGAGACTCAGACATCGCAGGCCTCTGCATGCCAGCATCTAGCTGCTTGCTTCAGGCCATACAGTGGTTTGAGAAGTTTTAGTACAGGAGAAAGGCCCCTTTGTCATCTTAATTCGTGAATTCCATGCTTCTGGGACACTGAAAATGCCTAACATACTCGCAGAGTAGCCATGACTGGTGCTAAGGCAAAAGTTTCAGAGAAATCTATGCCGGGTTTCTGAAACATCCCTTGATGACTAACGCCCCTTTCGTTAGAATCTCATTGCCGAGTGCATCGCTCTTAATGTCGTACACCCAACGACTCGCTATCAGAGCGGTGTCGGGTGGTATATCCGTAGACGGAACAAGTACCCATGTGTTGGGATCAATTAGTGTGTCTAGTTGTCGCTGCTCTGCCTCCCTCCATTCATCAATGATGACAGGAGGAAGTGCGAGCGTTTCACGCCGATTTTCCGGCTTGTAGTTAGGTGCATGAGCTGTATAAGGCCGAGGGCTGCAGTGAGCTGCCAGGGCCTGCTTCATGAAATTCATGGTCAATGTCATTCAGGAGCCGAGAGAGCATATCCTGGACATCCTGTTCTGTCGGCATGGAGTCAAAATTATCCTCCAGTGTTTGCTCTGCTGTTGTACAAGACAGCTCACGGCTTTTGTGCTGACTACAAGATGGTGGGAATTCAATGGACAACGTGGATCCACATGGTACATAAGACTTCCTCGTGCATATAACTGGGGTCACGTTGTGCACAAGTGATGCAAATTGGATTGCATATGGCCTTTCGTTTGCCGAGAACTTGGGGGACTAAACTCAGGATCTGTCCCAAGATCTGTGTAAACTTGGTCCAATGCATTTTTTTGGAGCTCGGTACCACGGTCAGACCTTATTCTTTTAACTTGGAAGCCAAATCAGCGGTCAAATCACGAAATAGGATTTCGGATAACATCAGGTACCTCAGACTTTGAACTGAATGAGCGCAACTTCAGATACTTTGAGTTGTCATCTAAGAAAGTTATTCCATACCTGTTTCCTAAACTTTGTACAGGTAACTGTAGTACATCGGTGTGCAAGAGCATGCCGTTTGCTTGGATACAGGTTTCAAATGAAATTTTGTCTGGTATCTTAATACGTGTGGGTATTTGTCCTGTTTTCTGCATGTTGCGCATTACCGCTGCAGGGGCATGCCCTAAGTTCCTGTGTATCTCAGTGAGCTTAGTGTCATGAGACAAATCCCTACTATTCCCGTCACTGATGCTGGGTTACCGATAAATTTGAGTTTCCACACATGCTCACCTCTTGTAAAATAAAGAGTATACAATCCATTACTGTTACAATAGACAGGAGCGAACTTGGCTCCGGTCTTGCCGTTAAACAAATGTGGATCGGAGATTATTAGTGTGCCAAGTTGAAGGCAATGTTCCTCTTAGAGGAACACTGCACTGAGAACAGGTTAAAAGTGGCTTCTGGGACAAACAGAACGTTGTGTATAGTGACTGGCTGGTCACCTAAGAATAGATCGATATTCCCTTCACCTATGACAGGAATCTGGACTGAGTCAGCCGACTCCACCCGAGATTCCAGGAATGGTGTGATGGGTGTAGTGAACAGCTCTTCACAATAGCATATGTGGCAGGAGGCTTAAAATTCTACAATTCTACAATCCATAAGTTACAACCAGATGAGTCACCCTGTTTGAGGGTTGTCACAGCAGTAGCACATTGGCCAGTTACCTTAGTTTTACTGAACTTCACCTTCTGATTGTCACTTTCCCGCTGTGTGTTTTGACTCAACCTGTGATTACTATTCCTCGAAGATTTCTCGCACTTTGGATCAGGGCAATCAGCTATGAGATGACCTCTTCACTCTTACAGAAATTGCACCACAAGTCTCGGCTGCAATTTTCGCCTTGGCTACTATTCTTATGCGTATACTTTGACACGCTTGAATCATGACCCGGGTTATACAAATACCCCCTTGCATGAGCATTCCCATGGATTATGAGTTCACTCCCTCTCTCGGACAAAGCTTATAGTAACTGGGGTCCCGAAGTGAGTAGTTCAGTCAAGTAGTTCAGTACTTATCTTGTCTTTGAGCTGGGACCGAATAGCTGAATATACCTCAGGTAGGCCTTGGAGGATACATTTGAACAAGTCACTGTGAGATATGTCATCGTGATTTTCTTGCAGGTTGGAAGCCATAGAGTCAACCCAAGTAGTGTATTCCAGCATTGACTCATTAGGCTTTTTCCTCACCCCAAACAGCTCACACTGGAGTGAGAAGTGAGTGGAAGAAAATCTTGGATGAATTGTTGTGTAAATTGCATGCACTCATTCGACTGTGGTTTGATAGATATCCAATTGAAAAGCAAGTCCAGATGGTAGGGTGCTGTGAATAAAAGCGTACACCACTCTATCTACCAATACTTGGACAGGAGAAGGGGGAACAGTGAATAATTGGCTTGCGCCCGCACGGTGGAGTGCGGTGCGCACTCTCATTTTCCATTCGGTGTAATCGTTTTCCCCCTTCAGCTTGATGTCCTCACGAATCTTGAGCGCTTGAGCAGCCTTCAGTACTAGGCTGACTTCGGAGTTCGGAACCGTGGCAGTATGCACATGGTACTGCTGTGGAGCGTAGAATATGTGGGTGTCCCCATAGATGTCCGCTGTATGTCCCTGCATGAAAAGGGGGGCTTGTGGTGGTTGGAAAAGTGGGGTTGTTGGGGGCCTTGAGAAAGGCTGTTGGAGAAACGGAGCAGCATAAACAGGCAGATTAGGGAACTGGGTGAAAACAGTTTCATGGTTCGGGCAGAACTGATGTGGATTGTGATACTGGTTCCGATGTTGAAAGTGGAAGCTCTCTTGTCCTGGTGTCTGTGTCGCCCGAGGGACTGACTGGTTGTCGAAATATCCTTGCGAAGGCGTTTCACAGCATGGTCGGTAGCTCGAATTCGTGGCTGTATCAAATTGTGAACGTTCATTGTTTGTTTGCGCGAAATGACTTGGTTGAGTTGAATCTTGAGCTTAAGCTTGTGGACCTGCAGCTGTAGTAGGTGGCGCTGTCTAACACCTTTGATCGTTTGGGACACATAAGGTTAGCCGTAGATTGTGTTATGCATAGCTCGGTAAGCTGATTGATTTGATTCGTGAGCCATAGCAACTCCAAAGGATGCTCAGGAATTGTGCTGAAGCCTCTTGGTTGGAGAAGGATTATGCATATGGTTGAGACCATAATATGTTTCCATCAAATGCAGTGGAAATACGGTGAGTCCATAACCTGAAAAAACTTCACGTTGGTGTGTTGGTCTGACACGGATCGTGCTACCTGAAACAAGTGTCAACATGTGCATGCCATAATGGCATCACATAAGCAGAGTGCCGTAGTCCATTTTGTCAACCTATGGGTGGTGTAGATCTATCTTCTGCCTTATATACCTGCTTCTCCTCTTCTTGCTGCGTGCACCATGTCTTCATATTCACTCTGTCAGAGCTCACTTGTGCAGCGCGTGTCGCATGCATATATGCCCGTAGCCCAGTTCGAGGTCTCACCTACATGCACAGAACAAATTCCAACATCATCGCTGGGATCAGATCAGGGCATTTCAAGTTGGTGGAATCGGTCGTCCAGTACTGCAGTGAGTGCCCCTACTTGTCCTTGTCGAACTGGGCCTTCGAGGAGCAGAAGGACAACAAGGCCACAACGAAGAACTAGTAGGAGACGACGATGCGCGCCTCCATGACCAATGACAAGACGGCGCTGCGGTTCTATGAGTCCATCTATCACACCGAGTACGACTGCATCTCCTTGGAATCGATGAAACCGTACGTCGAGGTGACGGAGAAGGCCTGGAAAAAAGGTAAGTAATTGGGTTATAACCTGTCATTAACGGCGCACTACCTGGAGGCAATGATTCCAATTACTGACCAGGTAATGAAATTCAAGAGCGTTTAATGCCAGGTGATGACAGGCAATGAGGGGGTAATGCCAAGTAATGCCAGGTACTGAGAGACTTCATTACCGTTAATTATTGTGTCATTACCGCCCATTAATACTACCTGCAGCTGGTCATTATCGTCACAATAATGCATGCGTTTGATCAGTGACTTTGAGTGTTGTTTGGCCATAGTAAGGCTCAGCACTGGGAAGTACCCTACTGGCGCCGTCACTAGTGCTTTTCTTTTTCCGACTCTATCTCAGACGGATCCGAACCCTGTGAAAAGCTTATCCTCACTGTCAGGTGGCTGCGTCGGCTTTGACAATGGATGGTAGCCTGCAACGAGTCAAATATATTTGTTTATCTGAGACTAGTCTCACGTCCACCGACCGCGGTCTAGATCTAATCAACTGCTAGATGAGCTAATTGTGACAGACACATAAGATTGTAATGAACAATTTCTGTAACAAAACCTTAAGGTAATCCATAACGGCTGCACTGCGTATGAAGGGAGTATCACGTTCTAGTATTCAAAGTATCTTGCCATAGTGCTTGTTGATCCTGACTGGGGTCCCATTATCCTAGAATTTGTCCCCGTTGGACTCCTCCGCAGCACTGTTTTCACGCTTATTGACTGTGATGTTTGACCTGCAATTTTTGAATATATTCTGCACTACATATATACTGTCATGGGATATGTGATTTTGAAGTAGCTAAGTCTGCTCCGCCTTCTCTACGTATCATGTTTGTAGTGCCAGGGCATAATTTACAGGTTTGCTGGGGCGCAGGAGGTTCAGTCTTAGCAACGGCCTATGTCAATGCCTCATCATACAACCGGTTCATAAAAGCCTACAGATCTGGTAAGGTCACCATTTCCTTGTCCCGTGCAGGACTGCATACCTGCGTATGAGCTGAAGGACATATCCATCGCTTCGGAACGTCTTTCTTGGCCTGCTGGGGGTCTGATAACAACGTAAGACAATATTTCTCTAACACGTGTCCAATGTGCTGTACCCCTGCCCCTGGTGCTGTAAATATAAATCAAACTCTAAGCTATAAGGGCGTGAAGATGTATTCTAGAATGCATCTGTTGCTACATAATAGGTGTTCAGGGTTATGTATTCAGTTAAGCCCAATGAGATAATCATTACCTGGTACCCTGAACACGTGCTCGGCGTGAGCTTCGTTAATGGTCTCTCTCTGCTCGTTTGAGAGGTTTTCAGCCCCGCTCGCTTGGGTATGAGCTTCTTGCACGGGTCCCCCCCCGGTGAATCATATGAGTCCCCGGTTGATATCATACTCGTGCCTTTGTAACCCTTGCTCGTACCAACATCATGTTGGCCGGGCTTCTTTTATTCCCGAAGTGCTCTGCGATCGCGCTGGCCACAAGAGGTTGGATCACTGATACGAAATCCGAGTGTTATTGTGCGTATACAAAGGCCATTTACGCCCGTTGTCGTTGCTTGGATGGTTCCCCTATCTCGTGGCTTCTGTACATTGAGGCCAAATGACCGCTACTTTGCGTGAATAACAATAATAATTTTACCTATAAATAAATAACAATCATAATTTTACCTATAAATAAATAACAATAATAATTTTACCTGCCGTTTCCAAGTCAAGAATTATGTCCATTCTATACCTATGTACGGTATATTCTTCCCAGCATCAAAAAGTCATCAGACGTTGTGTCGCAGTGAGCTTGGCTTGCGCGCAGGGGTCTAAAACTGTACCACAATTTTAATATGGAGCCTAATTGTGATATGAGAATTAATTTCAGCGCTTACCTCATCAACCCATTCGTGGACGATTTCGACGATGCCCGCGAGAGATACCGGTGCCGTGGGCTTTATGCCCTCTTTCGAGTACCATCGCTGGTTCTGAAAGGTCCAGTAGCCCCCCATCCAGCGGCTCAGTGTCAGAGGACTCTCAGAAGGAGTCCCGGGAGGACCACACGGGAACACCCTTGAAGAATCCCTGGGGGAATCCCACGGAGGATTACCGGAGGAACCCCGAGCACTGCACGGAGGAACGGGAAGAATGCACGTGAGGAGCACCAGCGGAACCCCAGCGGAATCCCCGGAGGAACGGCGTGATGATGGACAAGACTAACAAATATGTATAACGATGTCTGATCGTGGATGAATCCTATAAATATTAACACGTGCATCCAAGCATTCATAACAAGGCCACAAACTACCACCACACCTCCAGCTCCACCCGCTGCTCCATCTCTTCATGAAGCTTGACCTGGCAGTCAGCGAGCTCGGCGTCCTTGCTTTCAAGCGCCTCTTCCGTGGCTTCCAGCTGTGCCTTGTAGCCGCTGGCAGTATCCTGCTGCTCAAGAACGGCCTGCCGAAGATTACCACACTCCGCTTCGCAGCTTTGAAGCTCCTGCCTGCAACAACACATCTTCAATCACACCCCCGGAACAGCAACACACTTCCCTTTCTAGCCATTCTATACAACTTGTAGCACCAAGAGAACATCAGACCTATCGGTACAGAAAAATTCAGTCACCAGGGACTGAGTAGAAGGCTAACAATTAACTCACAGTCAGATCCTGCAGAATGAGTGTCAGCACCAGGCGGTGGGCAAGGCACCAGAATATTACGCCCTGTGCGCTTTCGCAGCCACAATTGGCTATTAGCAAACGTGCAAAACCTTTTGTACAGAGAATATGCACAGGTAGATGCTTAAATATCGAGGGCAGATCCTCAGGATCTGCATGAGTGGTGGTTACCAGGGGGTGTAGCTGGCTGTGAAGCTGTATATAGATTCAGACAGCCTCGCAGCCTCGTTGAATAGCTATATCACAGCGTTGCCAGGATAGCCCCAGGCACTAGAAGACCCTCAGGAGCGTGGGCCCAGCCCCGTGGTAATCACTTACTAGCCCTGTAAATAAATAATTGTAACTCACAATGGAGCCGGCTCTCTCAAACCCACAGCCAGGCTTAGCTGACAATATGCCAGCTAAGCCTCCTGGTAGCAACTCATGCTCATTGACATGTGTGTTCGCTTGCATCTGAATGCCTGTTGAGAAACAAGAACGCTACTGTCCAGCTTTCTATTTAGTAATCACTCGTACTGCAATCCTAGCTGCACACTGCATGATTTTCCAAGTCTCCAGATTGTACATAGAGCCAGACCGACACGGCATCATCTTTTCAATATTGTTTGGCACTCTGGCTTGTCATTGTCTTCAACAATGAATACACAACTGTGGCGAGAGCCCCCTTGCTAAGCTGTCACGCAAAGTATAGCACTAGTTAGTGAGATGCTACCCCTCAGCAATGTAGCATATGGCCACGTTCATGCTGCTGGTGTCATCAGTCACGCAGGACACATGAACAAAGTGAGCGGACAATGTTGAGGGGCAGCGCACTGTAGATTGTCGTAATCACACTGAAGCCGATCATAATCCTCCTGCAACACTGTGAGCTTGCACTTGGTGTCGGCATGATCCCGTTCAGCTTGGGCAATGTCACTCTTGTATGAAGACTCTGCCTCTGCTGCAGCGAGTGCGGCTGTGTTGATCTGTTCTTGAAGTGCCCTGACCTGAGCCCCAGACTCCACCAGTTCCTCCTGAAGCCGCTGACTCTGCTGCTTGGCCTTGTTCAGCACCTAAACCACCATTTCTACTACCTAAAAACCCTTAAACTTCGGCAATCAGGGTACAAAGCAAGCTGCTCAGAATCTAACTGCTGAGCAGGCTCACAGGTCTACTATACTGTACTCAGTACGAAGGTTTATCTAACAGAAATGCCTTAACAAGCTGCACATGACAGAAGAGATGCAACTTGAGAGAGCTTGACCACCCATAGGCCCACAATACAAGGAAGAACTCCGAGAGGGCACTTGCAACTCCACCACACCTCCTGAACAGCTTCAACCTTGCGATTACATGCACCGTCTTTCTTCTCTAGTTCCTTCGTCAACTTGTTGATCTGCATCTCTTGCAGCTTGGCCTTGCGCTCGATACAGTGCTTCTCAGTGGCCACCTGCGGACGCCGAAACATAATCAGGCACCAGCCCAAGCAAAGCAGTAGAAACTCAGAAGAATCTCGAACAGATGCAGATGCTCCTGCTTGGCTTTCCAGGATCCCTGCCTGGCTATTGAGGTTACTTTGCTGCTCCTGAGGTGCTACATGGGCACACCAACGCACAAAATCATGCTTCAAACCACTTAGCATTTATCAGCTTGAAAAAAAAATGCACGAGAGTCCATTCAAACTACCCAAAACCTGGCCTACTGGTAGTTTTGCACCCTTAAACAGCTGGAAGATATGTAACAGCATCTTGCGCTTATTATTCAGTGAGCGCGCAAGAAATCAGAAACAAAATCCTGTGCTTTGTCTACACACCTCACCAAACCAAAACTGCAGAAAGCGGCCGAAGAAACATTCACCTAAACTCATATTTTCGCCCAGGGCCGGGGCTGACGTAGGTTTTCTGACCGTCTCTTTATCTGAAGTAAGCAACACTTCAGAGAGCCGACCCGTACTTGCACTGACTGTCTCGTGTGAGCAAACGTGGCAAAACACAATGCTTCTATTGCAAAACTTTCATATTTCTTCTGGTGACTACCGACACAATAAGATTCAAGATGTCAGCTGAATCAATGATCTATAGGTAGTATACTACAGCATTGCTACACCTTCATTATGTGATGCCTTAGCTGGTGGTGCAAACAGACAGGTGCGTCCAGATGGCAGACAGCAGCCCAACACACGAAGGGGGGGAACAATAAAAAACACAGCGCACCCACTGTTAATGACGTTGGATCAATCAGGCTCTGTATAACCAAAAAGGTTATATATATATATATATTTGCGACTTCGTACAAGAATACGTAGTTGAGATCCCTCATGGTCAGTACTACCATAGCAAATACCAAAAACGCCTTGCGTGTGGTTATGAAAAGGTGAATTAATTGTCAAAATTCAGGGTAATGAGAACACGGCAAACCTGTGTACTTACTATAGGTCACAGAAAGGTCGTGCTGGTGGTGCACTACACCCAGCTGGTGCTCTGGGGCAGCAGGGCGAATTGCTGCAAGCAAGCAGGTTCAGCAGCAGAGCGGCGAGATGATATGAAGGGCAAGCATCGCCAGCGTGGAGGGACAGAGGGGTATAGTTTTGTGCCGTTTAGTGTTGAATCTCTTGGTATATTAGGAAAGCTGGCTGAGAGTCTGATTCTTAGTCTGTCACTAATTACAGGCAACAAGTTTACCTTCCAGCAGTCCAGTTCTTTGGTTCGTTAGCTCTACATATCGGACACAGTGTCCAGCAAGGAGGAATGAATGCTTTCTGTCTTTTCGTTAATTGCATCTGTAACTCAGCGGTGTACACAGGAGCAGTCAGCTTGACTGCAATTGCTCGAGGCCCATGGGCTGCTGTGCAAGTGGCAGTTGGCAGCACGCTGCCCCTGAGAGAGTGAAATCTGCCAGACCAGAAGACTGCACCTGGGCTTTGTCATCACTGGTGTTGCGCAGCTTGAGCTCTGTGTCAGCGATCTTTTTCTGCAGTTTCTCGAACTCTTTCTGCATCGTCTGGCGCATCTTGTCACCCCCTTTGCTGCTGGCGTTAGCTGCCTTCAGCTGCATGTTGAGCTGAGCTATTTCTTGCCTACAAAGACAGTGATCTCAGATTAATACTTCAACCACTGTCAGCTTCAGCTTCCCTCGATAAATATTCCAGTACCTGATAAACGACATCCTTGCACACACGCCTACGACGCTGCCAAAAAAAACACAGGCAGAAATGCCGAGGCGTACTTGCTCTTAATCCTGAGTTCCTTGAGTTCCGCATGAGCCTTGTGGGCAGCAGCAGATTCGTCCACCATTGCCTGCAGCTTCGCCTTCTGCTCCAGGGCAGAGTCCAGGATTGCACTCTTCTCAGCCAACGCAGACTCATGCACTGCCACCAGTGCAGCCTCCCGCTCAGCATATTCAGCTTCCTTATGGCTTGCATCCTTCTCTGCTTTCTCCTACAACTACCACAGTTTCAGCTTCAACAGTATAGCACCCGGCACTTCGATACACCCACAAACAAATACTTGCTGAAATATTTGAGGCAGATTCTTGGGATCTGCATGATTGGTTGTTGAGAGAGCGTGTGAAGTCACTCAAGAGTGCACCATACAACCGACAACGTGAAGATCTTCAGTCAATTAAATCCGAACTCACTTACCCCGGGGCCCGGAGAGGAAAATGACAGCCAGGCCTCAGGGAGAGACACAGATTCCCAAAATCGTCTTGTACCTTGGCTGCAACCCCATACATGGCCCCAAACTTCATGCCATTGCTTCAATAACTCATACAGCATAAAGGGAGGTCGACTTGAACAGTATCGGTCACACCTGCAGCTCAAGGCCATGGTCTACCACCATCTGCAGGCTCACTTCATGATCACCCTTCAGCTTCTGGATCTCGGCCGTGTGTGCGACCTTCAGAGATTCAATTTCGCCCTGAAGAGCACTTTCTGCTGCCTTCAGGGTACCTATTTCAGTCAGTGAAGCCTCGTGAGAAGCACGAGCATCTGCAAGCTGGTGCTGCAGCTCAGACACAGCCTGCTGCTCACTCAAGAGTGACGAATTCAACTTCTGGATTTCTGCTTCCAGCTCCCCCACTTGCAGACAGCTCTGCTTCTGAGCCTCCTCCAGGCTACCTACAGCACCACTGTGCCTCATGACCACTTTAAAATGCCGATGGGAACTGGTGGTGAAGGCTGTACCCTCGCTTTACAAACAGCACATCCACCTTCTTCCAATCTAACCCCAAACAGCGAAAACAGGCGTACATTTTCTGCATTTGAGACCTAGGTACACACCGATTTCAGCTTGAGCTTGTTTGAGGTCATCATCTTTTGCTTCCAGCCTGATTCCCAAGTGCTGCTCAGTGTCTGCACACTGCTTAGTAAGCTCATCTACTTTAGCAATCAGGCGGCTTTCAATATCTTTCCGAGCCACTTCAATCTGCATTTTGCTATCCTTGACGGCTTCAATTTCTTGCTCCATACTCTTCTTGATCTACATTCAACAGAAATCTCATCGCAGTAGTTGTGACCCAGCCAAGATCAGACAAAGCATCATCCGAATCGAGGAGTATTACCTGCTCAAAGTGTTTCTGCGCTTGCTCCAAATCACAATCAAACTTAGCGCGGCAAGCTTGCAGTTCTTCGTCATGCTGTGTTTTAATCCGCTGCATCTCCTCCTGAAGATCTGTGTTCTCCCGGTTGGCTGCTGCAAGTTCCTGCAGCGCAGCTTTGGCAGCATCTTCAGCAGCAGCTGCAGCAGCTTCACACTCCGAGGCCTTGTCTTTTGCAGCCTGCACAGGAATCCAGGTGGCAAGCAGTCTTCTACAAGGGTTTCTCCCGCCTCAAACATGCACTACTAAGTGTGAATACTAAGCAACCCGGTACTCTTAATTATTCCGGACCTGAAGCTCTTCTTCTTGCTTGCGCTGGTACAGAGGGGGCCGTTTCCGGCTCTCTAGGTCAGCAACATGGTCAGTAAGCCGCTGAACTTCTGCCTGTACAGTAACCAGCTCAGCCTCTGTGGCAGCTTGTGTGGCCCTGGCGGCCTCAGACTCCCTCTCGGCAGCCTCACATTGAGACCGGACTGACCTGACAGTCGCCACGAGCTCCTCAACTTCTGCACTGCGCTGCTGCTCCCTCTGCCGAGACAGCTCAGCATCAACCTTCAAATCACGACACCACCATAGTATATTCTACCCAGGACAATCAACCCCGGCCCCCACGAGCATACAATCGAGCTGAAACTGTTGACAGACTATCTCACAACGAACCTGTGCCGGATCAATAGCCCCAACGCTGATAGAAACAGGTAATGAGGTGAATTTATTTTGCTGCCAACTGTAACAATCCCTTGCAATGATTTGACAAGCTATACAGTCCCCACTGAGACTCTGCCGAACTGTTGAAGTCATTGAAACCAAACTGTGAACCCCAGTACTGTACTGGTCGGACTAGGGGACATGGCCTAAGCTTCTCATATCTCTGGCTTGCAATCACGAGTCTAGGTAAAATAGCTGTCTCCAGATAAGGTAGGGGCCCCTGGAGAGCTCCGTACCTAATAGAAAGGTGTCTGCCGGATGACACATAGCACTTTTGTTTGGCAACTAATGTAAATCCCGAAATAATGCATAACACGATGGTGAAATGGCGAATTGTGGCAGAGGAACCACTGGAAGGGCTCCAGCATAACATTCAAGCTTGTCTTCTCTCAGAAATGGTTAGCTGTCAACGGAATGCAAGAGAATAGTGATGCTTGCAACATGAGGGGTACCACTACACAGTTACAAGACAACAAAGTATTAACTAATCTTGGACGCTGCAGCACCATAAGTTACTCAGATGTCACTGTGGATTGAAGCTCTAGCTCCACAGATGTACGAGTCAATTTCCCATCCTGCTGCTGACAATTTTCAGTGTGGTCTTGCATTACTGGCTCTAAATGAGCATGAAATGGAGATTTGATGCTGTGCGAATGTAGGATTTACCTCTTGCGGTTGTACTAGCGATGTTCATGTTCAGCTACCTCATAATTCTGTTGTTACCAGCGACAGATAAAGGAAGTGGGGATGTCCAAAACCAAATGAATTCGGTAACGCCACTAGATCCGTGATTCCAGCACAACGCAAAAAATATCGGTGTGTGCCACGCAGTCCAAATCCAGTTGATCTGAGTATTTGGTAAGGTGCTTAGTACGAAGATGCCAAGAGCAAATCTGCAATGTTTGCATGAGTGGTTACCAGGGCCTGGCACAAAGGCCAGGCCTCTATCTGCAGATTCTACTTTGACTTGTCTCCTATTTATACAAGTGCCACAGGTACAGTCGGGGATCAATTTTACTGATCTGGTGCCATTCAGGCCTCACTACAATGACTACACATACTTACTACACTTATTCTCTCTAGAACAACCCACATGTAGAAACTGCACTGTCGTTCAAGTACAAAAAAATGAAAAGTGGTTTGTCCTGTACTGTTTGGTAGTAATGTTGTCGAATGGGCAAGAAAGAAAGTGCAATGTATTGTCCAAAAAGCGGTCGACAGAAACCAGGGCTAGATGACAGTAATAAGCCACCTATGTTGTAACTGTAACTCTTGACGGAACTAGAGGCACACATTGACCTGACCGGTTGCGTGATTCGCAGACAGCAGCTGTTGTTCCATCTCTGAGATCTGTGCATGCCAGCGCTTTGAGTCTGCCTCCCGGTCCTGCCTCATCTGTTCATTCCTGCTCTTCTCAGCAGCAAGCTCCCCCCGCAGCACTGAAGCCTCGGCCTCTCTTTGCCTGCCATGCTCAACAAGCTCATCCACTCGCTGCTGAAGCTTTGCATTAGCACCACTTAACTGAGCTTCCCTGCTGGCAAGCTCCGAGATCCGCAGCTCGGCATCACCCAGAGACTGCACAGATGAACTGCTTTCACAAGCTATACATCAAGCACATCCAAAAAGCACCCTCACTTATCCCACAGCAGTACTATGTACAGTGTGCACTCGGTAATTCGGTTCTCGCTCTAATTCGTTTGAAATGGGTGACCACGTTTCTTAAACTAGGAAAATCTGCCGTGTAATTCGTATGCCCCTAGTCGCGCACTGTATTTGTAAATAAGAACAGCAGCAGCAGTGAGAGGGCTGTATAGGAAGCTTAATGATGGACAGAGTAGCCAGAATTGCACAGAATACCAACATCGGAGGTGGACCAACAATCTGAACCTGCAGATTGTGTTGGGGTTCGTTTCAAGGTCTCAGGTGTTAAGAATGAATGCCAGTGATAGCACAAAACAAGCTTAGCAACCAAAGTGCAAGTCATTTGCCTTGAAGATAAAATATGATTGTTAGATTGTTCGTGTCAGAATCCACAGAAGGTTGACAGTTGAAGAGCATGAGCAGCTTGTTTCAACTCAGGAGTGCCATGTCGGCAACTCCGAAGATGAAATCTTTGTGGAGCCAAAGTTGAAGACCAGCGGAACACTCAGTCATGTGCGAGTGCTTGAGACTCATGCGCTTGCAAGCTCAGACGTCAAAGGGACTGCACAGGTCACAGCAGCTGGCTGTTGTCGAACTTGTGAATTCTGGCAGGGAATGGGTGCTAGATGTCAAATCTTGCAGTACGCAGGTCAAATTAGGCTATTTTGATCATTCAAATCTCGCTCTAATTCGCATCAAAATCTGAACGCAAATCGATACGAATTATCGAGCATCCACAGCACTATCTAACAGCAGCAGGGAGCTGGAGCCAGTTCTGGGGAATCGCAGTTGTGACATGACTGGATGGCTCAGGCGACACACCCCCTGCAATTGCTGCAGCCTTTCCTTCAGCTCTTGCAGCTCTGCAGCCATGTCCTGGTGAGTGCTTTGATAGCTGCTCAGGCGAACCGCACCAGCCTCCAGCTGTGCCTCCTGTGATTGAACCTGTACCACAAGCAGAGTATGCAAAACAGCACAGTCAACGCCGAATGCCATGATACTGGTTACTTCAATGCATATGCTCTAGGGCACAGAGGCCATCATTAGGAACTGCATCCCTGTCAGACTGCTCAGTCAGACTTATCACAGAAAGCAGATCCAGATAGATCACGACGAAGATGTAAACATTGACCGGGCATGATGGTGGATAGACTCTCAACACAAGTGTAGCTGCTCCTTTAAATTCGCCTGTAGCTATTGCCTGCTAGTGCCTGCTAGTTACAACCTGGTGACTGATCTGATCAGAAATAGTCAGACACCAAGAGCAAATCGACAGCATTTGCAGCAGTGGTTACCAGGGGCCTGGTAATCGGGAATTAATCAGATTGCTGATCTGCGGTACATTGGGCTTCACTAGTGAAGACATATATTTTGAGTATAATATACTTTCCCTTGCAAACAACCCACTTGTATCTTTAAGATCGCAAGCAATCAAATCACCTTGGAATGGACAAGCAGGTGCACCTGTGCAGACAGCTCAGCGTTGGCAGCTTCAAGCTCTGTGATTCGGGCTTTGTGAATGCGCTGCTGGGCCAGCAGGCCATCCTTGAGAGCACTGTCAGTTGTAGCAGGCACCGGAGGCCGAGGAGGCCGAATTTCTTCAGGGGCAGCCTTCAGCTCAGGGTGAACCGCTGCTGCTCCTTCTGCATGCCACCAAGACCAATGGCAAACAGACTGCTTCACCACTATCACCCATGATACAACCCCTCACACTATATTGCTTGAAAATGACACCTGATCACTACTTAGCCTAGCAGCTCGCAATCATTTAAATGTGAAAGAAATACAGACACCACTGCAAC
Source organism: Smithsoniella earleae (assembly GCA_032356285.1). Classification (NCBI taxonomy): domain Eukaryota; kingdom Viridiplantae; phylum Chlorophyta; class Ulvophyceae; genus Smithsoniella; species Smithsoniella earleae. The sequence goes on along the minus strand of JAULKQ010006110.1, from coordinate 34,585 downwards.
ATAACCCCCCTAGAATAAGCAAAAAATAAAGCTGAGGCTTCGGGATTGTACCATCCAGCTTGGGAACTTTCTTGCTCCTTGTGTCATCCCCGCGGTCATCTAAGCTGCCCAGGTTTTCGTCCTGCTCAATTTCATCTTCAAGAATAGCTGGGCTTAGCACGTGGCCATCCGCAGCAGGCCCTGACATCAGGCCGAGGCCGCCATTGATTCGATTCAGGGGCCCTAGCGGACACTGTGCACTCTTGGGGTCGCAAATCATACTGTATCTGCGCCGAATGAACTTCTGGTGCGAGTTTTGGGTGACCTGATTCCTCAGGTTTTCATTCTGCTTCTCGTAAAACTCCTTCTGCAATGCATTGGAGGCATCAACATCACGCAACAAGGCAGTATCTTTCCTCAGCAAACATTCTGAAGACAACTTCTTGTTTCCTGAATCTACAAGGCAAATATACCCATAAATTACACATTAGCCTCTTCACAACAAACAGTTGACGCAATCACTCTTAAGACTGGGAACACATGCGGAAGGATGCCCTACAAGATGACTCTCCCAATATGAATGGGACATTTGAAATCGCCTGTGCACTATTTCCAGCCATACTGCCCTCCTTCACTATTACAAAGTTTGATTTCTAAAATAATGACTTCTCTCTCCCAGACAGTGCACGCTTTACACATGGCACTGGAGATCCTTCCCCAGTGTTATTGTCTGTGAAGACAACTGCCCACGTATTGCAGCTACCCACTGTGCTTCAAATGAAGGTCAATAGATGACATCAAGCTGTACATTGGAGGCTTCAAAAACACTAAATATCTCAGTAGTCGTCTCATTCAGTTAAATCGTCTGACTTGGGGTGGATTTGTCATGGGAAGAATGAACAGGTAGATGCCATTAAAGGCATAGATATCAAGACCAATCAGAATGGTGATTCCAGCCCTTCCAATACTCCAAGTCCACTTACTTGTTGGGCAATGGTCTGAAAGAGAACAGGCCATGTTTGGAGGGTATTACCTCTTTAAGAACCAGTTTGTTCTTTGCCTCTTCCATCTCAAGCGCCTTCTCAGTGTCAAGAAGCCGCTGCTGAAGGTCCTTAATAGCATCAATGGCCTTACCATCTGTTTCTTTGCACCTGAAAAGCATTTTATCCAGAAGGATGAGTTCCAGCTGAGTAGACACCAATAGTTTGAAGCTGTACAGAAGTTTCTTCATTGCTTTTAGCTGATACCTAGGAAGTAGAAAGGCCACAGACTCGTCCATCAAGTACAAACGCTAGTGTTACACAATACGTGGTAGCTCAAGAAACTCAGCTTCTACATCCCGCGAATGCATGACAACCGCATCATACTTTCTGACCCTTCCGGCAGCATCTGGATGTGTTTCATGCTGAGCAAGCTGACTGTTGATAAATTTATTTTATATTCAACCGCAAGATGACCGCGCGCGGGGAAGGAAGTAGGACTACCGTACGGATGCACAAATACCCTTGGGCTCCGAGAGCGAATCATGCCCACGCACCCTTGATCTGACAACTGTCTTTTCAGCAACTCAATCTCCTTAGCTTGGCGTTTTAGAAGAGCTGCAGATGTCATGGTCTCTGTGGCAACAACAACATTGACGACCCGCTTTGCTCGGGTCGCGAACTCGAGAGTGTTGAAGCTCTCGTCCATATGAGCCTGCATGCCCAATAGCTACGTGTTTCAAGGGTGACAGGATACGAGTGCAACGCCAAGAAGAGTGCGCTGAAGTTCGGTCGTGTGCCCCGCGAAGAAAGTCACATGGGCACAGCATATCAACACCCAATCTCGGACAAAGGCATTTATTTCAAAAATGAATACAAACTGTGACCATCAGTTGGTGAAGGCTTTGTCAGCAATTTTCAGGTGGCGAGATTGTGAGAGCAAGCAAGCACCTGGTCCGACGAAATGGTGCAGATGATAGCAGTGCGCCCGCATCCTCCCAGTGAGGGTTCCAGTATTCGTGTAAGCTTGGAATCTCTGTAGGGAATATGCCTTCCTGCGCGAAGCGATTCAGAGTCGAGTTCGCGCACGTTCAGCACAAGTTCGCAAGTTCAGCACATTATTCACGTCCATTCAAACTCTACAAAATCATTTCAACCATTGCACTCTGCATGTTTTGAGTCAAAGTGACTACGATCTCAACCTCGCATAGCGCAACCAAAGTCCAAACTCACGCTAACAAGCTATGTGAACCCACTCTAAATGACCAAGACTCGCAAAAAAAGCGCGAGAATTGTTCAATAGACAGACATGTAACATCAGAGGTAATTAGTGCATCAAACACAACAACAATTTTTTTTCTCTGCTCACCACTTCACTGAATTGGGATCAGATTTTCGAACATCTGGTATTAGAAAGTAGCCAACATCGAATCGGCATTGCAGCAGCATGAAGAAATCCGCGGTGCTGTGGGAGCTGATCTTAACTGATCATGAGCCTTCAGGCAATATAAATAGACCGGCTAACAATCACACTAGCAGCAAAATGTAGCCAGCTCTGAGAATCCATCTGAATGAAAATAGAGTATGAATGGATCAGGCAGAAACATTCATTGCTGGTACCTATTAGCTCATAAAGCGCCACAACGTGATTGCTGGAATCACAGAGATAAGTTGAGCGCATACCAGAAAATTATAAAAGTATATCTCTGTCAATGAGGGCGCAGAGCAAAGCAGGTTCAGCAGGTGACAGAAAGGATGAGGAAACGCAAAGAAAGAGTGCAACAAGAGGGGATGAGGGTACAGATTTATTCTATTTAGTGTTAAGATGTATGGAAGGTGCACCAGCTGAGAGGTTTATTAGGGAACTTGCAGAATGTGTGTGTGCTAGTGAGAACATGTCAAAAGGAGCGTTTGTGAGATTCATGTGTAAAGATAGCGTATCTTTTATTAGGGGCAATAAGTACATCTTTCAGCGCTAATTTGGATCGCTTGCAAAAAGTATAGGGCATGGCTTCCAAAAAGGAGCGCATGTCCCCCTCTTGTGATAAATACGCAGAAATTTACAGTGGATTCAACAGCCTGTGCTCTGGTATGACGCCAGAATTAATCGCATTTGTAATTTTCAGGACACAGAGTCCAAAGCGCACAGCTGAGACTAAAACTGAATGGAGAATGCACAGAAATGGCTGTTCCCGCACTCATGGCCTGAAAGTGGAGGATATAGAACAGAGGAGGTCATTGGGCGGGCATCCTGACGAGGCATGGAAAAAAATGGTTCTTTTAGGTTTGTTGCAATGTCACATAGAATCTAGGCATGGCAGCTGTGTCCTGTGTGAGCAGATATGCCCTACTCACATATTGATTGTGATTGGGATACATGCACCAAAAGCAGCTACAGGGTGGAGAATAGCTTGCTGTTAACAAGACTGCGTGTGTTTCACCATCCTCCCCCTCCCTGTAGTGTGGCTTGACCCAGCAAACCATATCGAGTCCCTTCCCGTAGAATACACCACACTGCTCATAAAGACAATTCAAAGTATACTTGTGTGTTTGGGCGTACAGTAACAACTATTCAGTCACTAATTGACATGGAAAAATATTGTGTAGAGGGAGTGAGCCAAGCAAAAATTCGCTGGTTAGTCAGCTGCTGCTGGTAGTAGTCTGAACTTGGCTTATGTGACCTCTACATTTAATAACCAGTAGGAAGAATGGTCAGAGTGTTGTAGCATTGCTTTTCATGTGTCTGTGCTACTTTGCTGGTACTTTGTCTGCCAAGATTGCCCATATCTGTTCTCCATTCTTGGTATCGTCTAGTAGATGATGAGTCAAGTGAAATAAGAACATACCTGCTTGTGAGGCTCCCTCGCTGAGATTCTTGATAACCAACCCAAGCGTGAGCAAACTCTTGTTAATATTAGCCCCTTCCTTTAGCCTGCTACCTTCCGCTCCAGTTTTGTCAGCACGCTCAGACCCTGCTAGATCCACAAGATTGAGCTCCCCAATCTTCACAGCGGAATCACTTTCATCTCCTTGGTTCGCCCCAGAACTGTTATTTTCGGTTTCAGATGCGCTTTTGAATGTGCTTTCCACCACCTGCCAATGCAAGGCTCTTATCAATAAGAGAAGTAATGTTGTAAACGTTGCGGAGACAAAAAAACTGCCAACCTTTTACTTACCACGCGAAAAATACTGTGTGATCTGCTGCTGGCATCATTCATCTTAGTGTATCCCGTTCTTCGGTTTCTATCGCCGATCTCAAGCTGGGCTACTAGGTCGTTCGGATTATAGACCAGACATTCCGTCAGCCCAGCTACCATCACGCCCTTAACGTTATCGAGCTTGATGCTGAGATTTTTCTTGTCTGGATTCAGAAGATCATTCACTTCCTCGTTATATATCTGTGCAAAAGGAAGATATGAATATTTTGAATGGGCATCGACACGCTGTCCTCACAGATTCATTTGAGCTCACAGTTGGTAGATAAGCACCTCAAGATACGAAACTCGGATACAGAACTCTCTCTCCTTGTCATTCATTATGGCCATGAAGAGATCCCGCACTGCGTGGAGTATTAACCCGGGTTCCGAATTGTTGCCACGCATTGTATGGGTTTTCCCACTTGCAGTTTGTCCATAAGCGAAAATTGTACTGCTAAATCCATCAAGCACTGGCTTGATGAGATGCTTTGTGGTACTCGTGTACACGCTTTGAGTAGAAGCAGAACCAGGGAAGACACCGTCCAGAGGGTATTCTTTTCGAACGGTGCCTCTACTATTTGCAATGACTTTACCTGATATCTCCCATTGAGCATCATTCGTATGTTGAACGCATGGCCGCATACGAACATAAACACTGCATCCATGTGCAAACGTGAGCGGATGGAGGTGAAGCTATCCCAAGCCTAAGAAGAGCCAGGAGTCTCATACCCAATATGATGACTTTCAGCATTATCATTGATTGTAATAAAATCTTTTGGAGCCGTAGACATTATGATACCCGAATGATGGATTAGTTGTTAACCAGAGGAGTATTTCAATTTACTTGTCACTTGCGCTTTTAACCATACTAAAGCGGAGAGATGAGTCAGCCATAATTCATCGAGCTACTTAAATAAATTCAGCTGAACCATAACGCGAGTGCTTCTGATTCGAGAGAGAGAAGCAAAAATAAGTTTACATCATAGACACACTGACACCTCAGACTGCTTCCAATAGAAAACGAGCGCAAGCATAAGCCCGAGAATACTGAGAGGGATTGAATATTTTCTATTCTACACTTCGTGTTGCGATGTAACTCTGTTGTATGAGCTGGTGCTCGAGGCGGAGCATCATTTAGCTCGATTGCCATGCATGCCTAACCATACGCTTGCGCGCGCTCCCTGGAAAAACTGCCACAGAGCACAACTGTACTGGCTGTGTAAGGAAAAAATATGAAATAAACTCACTGACGCCGAAAGAGTGCGAAAATGGGTCTACGATCGTGTCTGACTCTAGTCAGTATATAGCTATTGGTGTGGATCTCTACTGGTAGATCATTTTGTGACGATACGATTTCTTCACTGTGAGGGCAAGTAAATGAAGGAAGATCCATTCACGATGACTAGCAATTATATATGTACTACTTGTAGTTTGTACCATTAGCTAAGAGGCCAAGAGAGACCTGACACGTCTACTACTGTGAAGCCCCATTATCATCGCAGACAGGAGTACTTTTTTTTAGGATATCAAAATAGATATCTGGATATCTCAGAGATTGTTTTGGAGGCTATAAACTGCTGCATTTTGCCCATGTACCGCTTACATCTGTTCAGAATCTCACGCGCAAAAATGCCTCATTAAGGCGTGTGCGCGCACATGCACCCCCTGTGTCCCCCTGAAATCGAGGTTGCTCCGCAAATTGGATTCATAGGGGCTTGTGTCTACTCGCTTCTGTAGAGTACATTTTTGTATGATTCAGGTGACGTTCGATAGTGCACAGGGCAACAACGCTCGTAACCTGGGAGCCGGGCGCAATAGGCCTGAATTACAATAGCATTGTAATACTTCTTCAAGGATGCTTCTGCTTTCACATATTTTCCCTCCGGCCTTGCTCAATGCCGTGGCCCCAGTCTGTTAACATCGTGCTGTCAAGGCGTGAGAAATTCGCTAGTTTCATGGGCAAACCTAGAGTCCCGACCACACTCAACTTAGCGCAGCTATCAGCTGCAAAATGGATCACGGAATGATTTTTTTCGCGATTCCTTCTGTTTTTCTCCCGTACAGATAGCTCAACAGCTGTATCATACACCTCGCTAGGCCTCGCCACACTTTCGCTTGGCTGACGTGTCATACGAGTTGTAAAACTGTTTAAAGGAGCATAAAAGTGGCAACACCCTCACAGAAGAATGTGATAGCAATGGCAAATGAGCGATGTGAAGTGTCATGACCACATGACTACAGCGACCGCGACTGAGTGCGCGTTTACCGTATCTGCGCTCGCGGTTTTGAAGGAGCCAACAATTGCCATTTTTAAGCCGCTGTACTGTAGCTGCCTCATAGTGAGAAGTTATTCGTGTACTTGCAAGAGTACTGAAGCTGCCTTTCTTGCCAGCTTACAGCAACAAGAAGACGCCCACCACTTAACATTGACAAGTGTAGCACTATCTTGTAAGAGGCATGCAATATATTGCATTCAATCACTATAGGAGCAGCTGCCACGAAAATGACACCTGCACAGCGATGAGTCGGACCAACGAAATTCATTTTACGTTGTATCCCCTCTTGTGGCGCTACATGAAAAAATGAAATTTGGAGCGTGTTCGTGAAGCAAAGCATTTGAAAGCAAAAACTGCCTTTCGCGGCAGATCCGTTTCTCTCAGACATTGGGTACAGTGCTATTACTGCAAAGAGGCTTCAAATAGCGTGAATAGTAGATGGTCGAGTGCCCAAGAGGTTATTCATTGCTTGTCAAACAGAATTAATTTGATTTGCAACAATCCTACGGCCTTGGTCGAGCTGGTAGCGCAGATGTTGCTATGTCTTCACTGACCTTGAGGATACCAGTTATTGCCAATTCTCAAAAAGACTTATTGTATCCCTATGGTATTCTCAAGTCACCACGGACATGCTCAACATCAGCAGTTACGACGCGAGGGAGACTCACTTTGTGAAAAGATTACCATGGTGTAATCTACTTTCTCTGACAGGGAAATTTCAGAGCGGAGGCAGGATTTGCAGCTGAGTGTCATTGAGTGATGTTTATTGTACAGCACAATCCACAAGTAGATTAATTGCAAAGGGTGCAGGGATTGCCGTACATTTTTTTACAGAAACGATTGTAAGTATGACTCTCGTTGTCAGAAATTGGGAATCGACCAGAAGCACACTGTCAAGTTCTTTAAACAATCCAGCTGATTGTGTGGTGCTTTAAATACGGTAAAACATTCAGGCTCCATGAATCTCTCCTGTTGCACATGATTTTGTCACCTATGTGTCAGGTGTTTTACCAGCATGATGCTGCACATTTTATTTTCCCTGTGTACAGCCTATTCTGGTCAACCCTGACTTCTTCATCTGAAGTCTCGGTGATGCATAGCAAACATTCTCAGGATTTCTGTGCAGTGCTAAGAAACCAATTGTTGAATCTGAAATCTTGGTCACTCAAAGTGACATCATCTGAAAACCAAACCATTCAGATTACAGACAACTGAATGTACTAACTGTCCTTGATGTTAGCATTTCACTCCTCACAAGTAATATTTTGCAGTTATACTCCGAAGAAGCCAGTCAGAAATTCAATTTCTTGGTTCTGTGCGATTGACAGAGACAGTTTCTACGTACTACTCTGAATATGCTGCTCTTGCTCAACAGCGAGATCTCCTGTTATAAGTTCTCTTGAGTGAAAGGTTGGACTGTTGCTGAAGCCTTAGAATCCTCCAAGCTTCTCGTGTTAAGCTCTTTTTCTTGAGTAGGCCAAGCATTACATACAATACTTGAAAGCGCCTTTTCAACTACCTAAAGCATTGATGCACTCTTCACTCGTGCAATGACCTGAACTCACAGTTGGAAGTCTCTCTAATACTGATTAGGATGTTGCAAAATTCAGAGACAATGCGCAAGATCCAAGGACAGAGGTGTCCAACTTGTCAGGGAGCCATTCTCGTGATAGAGTTCAACTTCCTAGGTCTTGAGATCATAAGAAGCTTGAAAATTTTATAGTTTGGTTGCCTGGTCAGGTAGAACACTCTGGAACTGGAAAGCGAAGATGTGCCACTAGTGTATGTGAAAACTTCTTTTGTACTCAAGATTGAGTCAAACACACAAACAACAGTGTGTGTGCTACCTGTGTTATGAGGTTTCGTGTCCAGATTTGATGAATGTTTCACACTTTTCGAATCATATAACTTAAAATAGAAATTTCACGATTCATTGCGAAAAATATAATCTCCACTGCCTGAAGATCAGTCACGGAAGCAATGGTTGATATACATAAGTCAATTAAGCGTTATAGAATGACATGTTCTTGACAGGTATATTAGTCATTGTTTTTGCGCTCGCTAGAAAACTTTGCTTTGCACTGCAGCAAGCGTTTGTTGGAACAAGCTGCTGTTAAACATTGCTTGTGCCGTTCAACACAGTGCAACAATGCTTAACGCGACAAGGAAGCTTAGTTGTACAAGTATGAGGTAGAAGCTTGGAGTTACGTCCGAAAATATCAAGCTGGCAGAAGTTGGCCAAAATTTATGTCGGTCCACTTCCGCAGATCTGGGCGAGTGTATCACGAGAAACGAAAAAAGCTCCCACTGAACATCTTTATATTCACGAGTCTTGGCAATAATCCAGATTTTTATCACAGTATAGTTGTCTCTCTGCTCTTTGTACTAGCACAGTTCTAGTAATCACTGATAAGTAATACTAAAGCACGGGCAAGAACACCGTGAACGGCTGCGCATAAGAACTGCTTTAAGTTGATCTGGCAAGTTTCGTTGTAAAGCTAATTTAAAACACAAATTTTCAGCAGTTTGCCTCTGTCTGTATGGGGCTGCAGAGCTGCGAAGTAAAGTTGGAGGATAACTTTTGACGAAGGCGCTTTGCAGTCATGCTAAGCATGACTTACACCGTCTGTTGTAATCAAACTGTACGTGTTCCAGCAAGGAATACGATCGTACTTGCTCCCAATGCGTGTACGGTACACGGTATCGTTACCGCGCGCTCAAGGGAACACGGGGACAATCTCTACCAAGAGGAATGAAACATCAACACCAAGATGGCTCAGTGTATCATTCTGTGGCAAATTTGTGTTCAGTATACCAGGAACAGTAGCCTGACGAGGGAATCATGATTTTAAATATTTAAATTTAGAGACACAGTTGTCACAGCACTCATATACTGACAGGGAAACTATGAATTGCTATTCCACCAGAACACATTTAAATCGTATTCCTGGGTTTTTTGGTGACATGTTTCAATACCATAAAATCGCGTACGTTTCTTTTACGTTAACGTAAGTAGCGAACAGATTGCGCGACTAAAAGGACGCGGTGACAGGAAATAAGGACGCTCGATAATTTTGTAACAAAAAAAGGCACAGATGAGTTTGGAATTGTTGGGGTATACTGTTTAAATTGTACTCTACATGGCAAAATTGCTGTGTGGCTTCTTGGTATATATATCAGATACACGTTACTAGGTTCAATGCATGAGTATTCCTTTTGATAGGCGTGAATCTAGGTGATTTATTGCCTTGATAGTCTGTGTCATTGCTAACAGGTCTGGTGAAAGATATCGGTCATGAAAAGCCTCGCTCCCCACAGTTTGGTTTGCTAGCATCACCCTCATACCGCATGATGTCTCATAAGTGAAACTTACATTCTGTGACTAGTGCAAAATAATTTCAAGATTCCTTTTGTTTTCGAAGCAGTAGCAAAGTTAGCTTAAAGCAAGCGATTTGTTAGCTGCCGTCAACAAAATTGCATATATAATGCTGAGTAGCTTCCTTTGCCGCTGGGTAACGTATGCCTCTTTCCCAAACCGTTCAGCTCTTCAGATGGCTACACTGTAATGCAGCGCTTTCTGCATTTTCCAATTCCCTGTGCCTTTTGCATAATCTAGGTGCAGCTACTTACAGGACGCTTATTGGTTTTGTGTGGCCAGCGTACTTGTGCTTCAAGGACCTGGAACACAAAAAAGGGAATCACCAGGTATGGTGCAGCTATTGGTGCGGTCCTGGTATCTCTTGGCTTTACATGTGTCAGAACCACCTTCATTTCTTACAGTTGGCAGTTGAACACGCGTTTGGCGACGTTTGTGCATATCCGGCATTTAAGAGTTCTCTAATTTACAGGATCGTCATCGTTTTGTATTCTGCGGTCGAGTGCCTTGCGGACTGGTTCCTTTTTTGGTGCGATATGTCCTAGCGAGCATGGGAAGCACGAATGTAACAACTTCTTGTTGATTGATCATCCTTCCGCAGGCTACCATTATACTGCGAGCTTAAGATAGCATTTGTATACTTTTTAGCCTGTGCAAATGGAGCAGACTACATTTACCACAAAGCAGTCGCTCCTGTGCTCACTCAGCATGAAACAACTATTGACGAGCGGATAGATCGGGGAAAAGCTTGGGTTCAGTCTCATATTACGTCGAATCTAGCTTGGTAAGATTCTCTGCTTGCCTAAGAAATTGTACTACTGTGCATGTTCTCTTTTCAACTAGTTATACACTGTGCTGCAGCATGAAGGAAGCCCTCCAGTCCAAAATTATACATGCAATTACTGCTGTAAATCAGTTTCGTTCAGATCATCACGCGGTATGGCTCTGTTGTGTTCCATTTTAAAAAGCTGAATTAGGAATGCCTTTCATGTGGTGGGTCCAAGTCTTCCATTCAATCATCCAACGGTGTTCACAATGCAGTTGTATGGAGACAAGGATATCAGATCAAAGAAAGACTAGAGCAAGACAATTTTTCACATCGCCTGTCCAAGTCACGTGAGGATAATGAGTAGCCTTGACTTCTGATGGTTTTTCATGAGCTTTTGGCCGATCACTGTGGCTGAATTAATTTTTGCTGCATTACCAAGCTTTCATGTAAACTATCAGCTTGACATATTACCATCTAGCATGAACAGAAATCGGCTTACTTGACACTTTTTAGATATATCTTATCATAAGCGTTGTAAACGGCAACTATTAGAAGTACATTCAGTTGTTACATGATGCAAGCTGCAAAGTAATTCGCAGATTCATCAATGAAAAAATTCATGAATGGATGTAGTTACTATCATCCGCACCGGTAAGACACCTGTTTTGATAATTTGGCACACTTACAATCCACGCTTCGCATTGCTACTTGCGTCGCTCCTAAGAGACCGAATTGAACCAAAGATGCCTTGAACACCATTTTGCCAGGAACGTCACTAGAACTGGTTTCTGGACTTGGTCTGACATAGACTCGTCATTAAATTGTAAGCGGAATAGTTTGCATGAATCAGTGCATGGTCAAAGACTTTCTATTGTCCAAAATGAAGCACATGGATGGATGAATACATCTCCAATTACATCCAGGTAAACAAGCAAAACGCAACATCGTCATTCAAACCTGGCGACATGTCATGGCAAACTCAACAGTTTCACAAAAATTACTTAGCTGTGGTGATAGTGAGATAAATATCTTCAACCTGCGCAGTTTGGGCCGAAAAACCCATATTGTAAATGCTCGAATGGGCCAAACACTACTTTCTTTGTCTGTAACCTCCTCACACCGATTTGATTCGTTTATCGCTTCTCACGTGCCATGACTAAAACTTCTGCCTCTCGTACCTCATCACTCCAAGGCCCGATACCCGTCCTTGACCGCCTTCTAGTACTGTAGGAGCCTGTAAGATCCTTCTCTTGTTCTCTCGGTTGAGCGGCTATGGGTGCATCACTAGCATCACTGCTAACTCCTAAAGCGCCATCTTGCACAATGACACTTGCTTCGTGGCGAAAGTTCTTGTCACCAACCACTTGACTACTCCGAGAGAAGTCTCTTGAGCATACCTCAATGGACGGGTCAGTGGAAGTCTTAGTCGAACAAGGCGCACAGCAAACACGCGTCGAGCTCTGCGATTCTAAGCTTTCACTACAAGTAGAACTACAATCTATCGCAGGCTCGAAGGCGTCCATATACTCCGACATGTGTAACCTTCCTCCATCAACGCCCCGAACTCGGGGCGTTAGTTGAGGCTCTCTAATTCCCTCACTATTAATTGTTGAAGCCTGAACCCCGACCGGGTTAGGAACATTTGGTTGTGTCTGAGGCCTTTCCGCACAACTGATTCCCTGGCTGCTAACGCGCAGAACTGGTGTGGGCTTCGGTTGCGATCTCCCTCTGTCGTGGAGACTATTCCTGGGTGGCAGAGGGGGCTTTTTGAGCTGCGGCTTTTCAACTAGATTATCTGCTATGAGTTCCATCAGTCCACCAAGTGGTCCTTCAAGTTTGGCCTGCCGTGGTTTCGCCGGCCGTACACTCGGTAGTGTGCTTCCTACCCGCTCAAAGTGAGCTTCAGCCGTACACTCTCCACGTTGTACCCACTCGCTGAGTGTACCCCAATACTCAACCGATGCTAGTTCTTTCTGTATACGAATCAAAGTTACAATTTTCCATTCGGTGAAGCGACACGAAAGCTGTTGAAGCATAGGTGTAGACTATAGTGTTCGAAGATGGGCCTTCATATTGACGGACTATGAAGAGCCTGCGCACGATATGACAGTATTTAGTTGTAGCGCTCTTTTTCTTTAAGTGGTCAAGCACACGGAGCCTATACACTCTTACTGGTGGAAAACACAACTCTCCTACAGATTTCCCTGAGGTTACGCGCGATTGTCCGATGGCTTTTCTCCTACATTCTAGTCGAAGACAGAAAAACATACATTCGATAACTGAATCAAATGACTGACTGAATCTATTGTTATTTTGACTTAATCCTGAGCCACGTTCGAAGGCGACTGTGCGTACCTCGAGGGCTTCGAAATGGACGAATACAGCAGCGTGCCACAGATCGTTCGACATCAAAAGCTGCCGCTCTGCAAAAACGATGCTATCCAAAACTAAGGGCATCTCTCGTCTAAATATCAAATGACGAAGGCGGGAAGGTGCTGGCCACTTTGCTGCGCCGCTGACGTGGCAATGTAAGTGCAACGACAGACCTCCAGTAAAACACCATTCCGCACATACCTCGTCCCTGACGAGCCTGGAGTACCTGTAACAAAACTGACTGCTCATGATAATCTATTCATGTCACCGATACATTCAATTGTGTAGGAGAAGTTGGCAAGGGGGACAAGTGGGACAATTGTTCAGTCAATGTGGTCATGCTTCCTCTTGAACACGCAATTGAGTGCCCGAGAAAGACGAGAAAGCTGTAGGCTAGGTGAACATATTGTGCAATTGGGAAGCTGAGTCAAACCTCATTCGCCTCTCGTGGCGTTGGTACAAGGCACAGCACACAGAGAGAAACAAGGTAACTCATGAGCGGCAACAAATAAAGTCTCAAAATAACTGACAGTGCTATCCTTTCTCAGCCGATCGAGGAAAAATGGAATGTTGTTCGAAATAACCCTAACGATAACTGATCGTTAAGAAAGCCGATCTTCGTAGGCCTAGTGATTGGACGATAGCCAACATCACATCTCATGCGCGTGTAGCGAGACCTTTACTTTTCGGATCAGACTTGGAGATTAGACGTAATCGTATATGCTTGTCACGGGATGTTGTGATCCTAAATAAGCAAAATTGGGGAATGTAATGCTCATACACTACCGTTGTGGCCACGATTTGAGCTGTCCAAAGTGTTCACAGCGCGCTCATAATGGCCAGAAAGAAACAAAAGAACCGGTAAAAAGACTGTAATTGCTTCACAGTGCAACCTTTGAATACCTGAGTCGACATAACATCAGAAAACAAACTGTTACTCGACAGATTGACCAGATTAAAAAATGTTGCGCGCAATACAGAATCTTGCATTCAACCTCATTTCACGTCAATCGCACTGCTTCCAGGGCAGGCTTGATGAAGAACATGTGTTCAACACCGTATAGGGCCACTGGCCACTGAGAGTCACAAAGGAACGTCAGCGAAGAGGCTTACATCGTGCCGGCGCTGGAAGTGATTGATACTCTACTATGATGCTGAATACGCTATACCTTTCGTTCGGCCAGCAAAACTTCAGGCGTCTACATTCTTCAGCAGTTGCTTTCGTGATTCTAGGCCGCTGTGCAGATGCCAATTGATCTATGCTTGCGAATACAGACACGTTCGGCTGCTATTTCAATGACCTCGAATCGACAGTTATTCACCGGCGGAGTAACTAAATCGGAAAGCGCGAAAGCATATGTTTCGATTTTTCCAAGTACACTTCTTGAACGATGATGCTGATGAAACTACCATTCGAAGGGGAAATGTTGGAAGGTGTTAAATAATTCTCTTCATCGCGATGAAGTGTGGTTGGTATTTCCAGATATGCTTCCATTACACCACGCTGCCATATTCTAGGGCTTCGTTCATACATAGCTATTGTTCAAGCAGACAAGTACGCTGTCTCTGCGGAGAATAGATCTCCCATGCTAGCGTACGATGGACTGTTGCGGGTCTTAAAAAACAACAAATCTCAGACTGTAAAATAAGAGTTATCGTAAAATATGATTTCTTCGAGCTAGCTTCCAGTAAATACTTGCTCAGCCTGACTCTCTCATTGTGTGCATGCTCCGTAGCACGGTGTACTCTCTATAGCCCACTTAACTATCGGCTACGCAGAGACGAACTCATGCAAATATAATAATGCAAAGATAAGCTCACGTCAGACACATTCTCAAAAATACCCGCGTAAATGTACATCTTAGGGCGTAGCAAAGTTTGATACTGCTAACTTATGCACCTCAAGTTAATTATCCGGTCGGCGAGAAATTCAGCGAGTCCAAACTCGCATACCCAAGCAGGTTCAAGGGATCTTACGACCATCATCACGTACTAAATATAAGTGCTAAGGTACGGCATCATGCCCTTTGTAGCCGAATAGGAGTTTGTGTTCGAGCAAAAGAGAGAAGGCAATCTCAACAGGGACTGTCAACGAGATAGAATACAAAGGCGCACCAGCCCGAAATTTGTTGCTGATTAAAATCTTCACCAATTGTAATATGAAGCTGAGCTGTCAGGTCGTTATGTGTGACAGTGTACCTAAACACCAGTTTGTGCATCCTCAAGCGAGGACGCGGTCATATCATCAACCCTTGGCGTAGTGGTTCTGTATTCCAATGCAAATATGTTACGAATCACACACCTGCGTGGCTGCCCAGAGTGTAAGAGCCTAACATCCGAGGCTTCAGCGGACATGTACGAAATAGAGACCTTGCGCGTGTCCAAAACTGGTACGGGCAAGAGAGCTAGCGCCATCTGCATACATTCAGACGCAAGTATGGAAATTACACTAGTGTTTGTAGAACGGCTTGAATTAAGCTTGGCAAACTCTCTACGGGCGTCTAGATCTCCAAGTTAATTCTCTTAAACTAATGCGCCACGAATCAGTGATTACCTGTCGATACAAATTTCGTTAAAAGAAAATTCAGCGTTTGCATAGTCCATTGTGTTATATACGATGTCGTCTATGAGTAACAGCGGATGCAGTACTGTTGCCACATGCCAAGTGTCAGTTCACTTGCAATACCAGGTGCTCGTTTACGCAATGGATGGACGAAAAACGTTAAAGCGCAATATTTCATTGGCACTACGTATCGTTTTTCACCGTACTTCTCCTACCAAAAACTTGGCCCTGGTCCCACGCACTTACGTGGACAACGACCGTCCACGGCTCCTTAAATACATGGATGTCACAAGGAAACATCTAGCAACAAGCACTCAGCTTATTCTAGTGACGAGCGGAGATAGTTACCATTGAACGCTTTGAATCGCCGAGGCTTGGTCTCATCAGTAGTGCTCTAACCGCTGCACCCCAAGAGTGTGCTGTGCGAGGCACAGCAAGGTTATATTGACGCCTTACTAAGGAGTTTCCATTGCAAAATCTGCCTTGCATTGCTCTGTGCTCCGAAGCTGAAGCGTCAGAAGGCCCCAGTCCAGGCAATTAGCAACACAATCACATCGGGTATGCGGAAATCACGTTTAAGGTGTTGTTCAACACACCCATGCACTGACATTCTGACATGGTGCGTGCTCTTAGGTATAAATAATGGTTAAGTTGGGCACTCACAGCGCTTCAAAGTACTGCTTAGACAAGAAGTGGCATGGTATACACCTGACTGATCTCCTTATTACTCGCAGCAACAAAGTTTACTTGCAAACTAAGACAATTCGAGAACGGAAGAAATTATCTTAATCGTGGTATTCTGTTATTCAATGATGATTCATGTTAGCCTAATGCGGTTTCTGAGTATCGCATCTGCAGTCCACATGTTGCGCTTGTAGACACGCAAGATCTGATGTGTGTGCCAACTATCGAGGCCATGATCTCACTCCCAAGCAATGTCGTCGCAGGCAGTAATGTAGTTATTTTAAAGAAATGTCATTCTTCGGTAGATTACATCTTCACCAGACTAAAAGATTGGAATAGAACTAATCTCAGCTTTTTCAGCAGCCGTTTCATAGCTACTTTGAGAATCTTGCATATCTGCTGAATTAAAGGATTGAAAGCCACCCCAGCAGACTTGTATGGAAATCGACCGGCGCGAAATTGTCGCATAATAACGTCGGCCGGTTTGGTTTATGATTTGACAACTGGTAATTAGTTTACTTTCATTTCCAACATACTGAACATCACGCCGCGTTAAGTTAATTTATTATTTTGTTGAGGAGTGATGTGACCTGTGACAAATGCTGGTAAAGAAAGAATCCGGGCAAGATGCCTTGATGCTGGAAAGTCTCAAGTCACGTAACTGCAACGAAGTCCTATTCTTCCCTCTGTATGGACAGGACAATTCAACAGAATGCCTCAGCTCTGTACTGCACATCAATGGTCAAAATATTCTTCTAGACTGCGGGTGGAACGAGGAATGCGATGTTGCTATGCTGGCGCCACTGGCTGTGGCAGCACCGTACATTGATGTGGTATGAGAATTGCGCTCCATGTGGGTTAAATGTTCAAAAAGTACCGCGCGGCTGATTGTTTGGTCGAGAAGCTAGTCCCGTGCTTGAAATTTTGCCATCGTACTTCTCAACTTGGCATCCATCTACAAGTTGTTGCTGTACAGGTTCTAATCAGTCATGCTGATGTTGCACATACAGGTGCTTTGCCGTATGCAATCGCTCACTTGGGGCTCAAGTCTAACCGAGTGTACTGCACGCTTCCAGTTCAACATTTAGGCCATCTGGCACTGTACGAACTGTTGGCAGGACGCCATGACGTGTCGGACTTCAATGATTTCTCTTTTGACGACATAGATGTTGCCTTTGAAGCTATCAAAGGCGTGAGATTTGGCCAGCAGATCATACTGTCTGAGTCAGGTGAGCTTCAAACCGCTTCCATGTAAACCAATCCATGAAGATGGATCCCTTACAAAATAAAACCAGCACACCCGAGTTTCTTTTCTTGCTCTAAATTCTGTACATGTCAGACGAGTTCTGATTAGTATGCCGAACTGTTGCTCCCGGCGCAGGGCTTCACGAATCTGACAGTAAGAAGGAGGGAAACCAGGGGCTTGGATCTACAGAAGTCAACACTTTGAAGCTCACAGCTCTTCCAGCGGGTCACTCTCTAGGTGGAGCTGTATGGCAAGTCTCATTATTGGACCAAGACTTTGTGTATGCCGTGTCTATCAACTTGAAAGCAGACTTACACCTACAAGGCTGCTCTCTTCATTCAGTATGCTTCGAGCGCAGATCAAATGGCGTGTAAAGGGTTTGTGATCGGGGAAAAGCCGACTTGCCTTGGTATCGGAGTTTGTGGTTGTGAAACGTTACCTTCACTAGCTTAATTCAATGAGCGATCTCTCACATGGCGGATTCATTTGTTACTAGCATACAATCCACATTGGGGATAATGCTGGCTCACCGCCTTTACAGACTTATCCCCTTTGCACGTCGCCTGTTTCGTAGCAAGTTCCGCAAGCATCAGAATGCGCAAAGCATGTGTGAGTTAGTTACAAATTGTTACTCAAGGACTGTTCTTCGTGCAGGAGCAGCATCGACCGGCACTGCTTGTCACCGACTGCTCCGGCCACTCGGACCCACCAGCCGACCAAGGGGACGTATTTTGCCGCACAGTTGCGGCTGCAGTGCGCAAGCGAACAGGGCATGTTCTCATCCCCGTGGACAGCACAGCACGCGTACTGGAGCTGCTGGTGCTGCTCGATCAGCACTGGGAATCAAACGGCTTGTCAGCTTACCCGATCGTCCTTCTGGCTCGGACAGCTCTCAGCACGCTCATGAAAGCCCGTGCTCAACTAGAATTCATGTCTGAAGCTGTACAAAAGGTCAGCTTCTCGAATCATGCGGCGAACCACTCTCCGTGTCGCGTGTGTTCTCATCGCCGCTGTGTGTTACTCTGCAGAAGTTCTCCAGAGGTCGCGGTGGCCATCCCCTGGAATTAAAGCACGTACATGCTACCAGCCACGTGGAGGCGCTGTCTACGCTGCCGAATAACTCACACTTGGTAGTCCTGGCTCCTCTTGCATCGCTCGACATAGGCCCCGCTCGCCAGCTTTTTCTGGACTGCGCCTGGGCTAGCGATCCCGGAAACACGATTATTTTGCCTCTAGGTACTACTCTTCACAAGCTCGAAATCATCCTCGCATCCTAGCTTGCTCATCTGGACCCATAAGCCGCTTGCAAGCGTATCCCGGAACCCTGATTGAGATGAACTAGTTTGGATACAGGGAGTCGCTGAAACTTTTTGGCCATGTCATCTGTTTGCGGTGCTCGCAGTACCAACACTGACTCTCAAATGCCACGAAATAGCCTGTCATCTGGGTATCTGAACAATAGCAAGTAACTGTATAGCTGTGCAGCTGCAGAACAAACATACCCCAGTGACAAGTACTCAAGCTGGTGCTGTGACGCTTAAAAGTCTGCGGGCTTGCCAGTCAATTGTAAGCAGACGTACTAAGTCCAGTGTACACTCAATAATTCAGTGCTCTGATTCGGATATTACACCCATCTGCACCGTGACTTGACAGCACCCTCAGAGTGCTGAAGGTCTCAACTATGGGTAGTATACCATGTTGAACGTTGTAAACTATAATCCCATCGCCCTAAGTACAAGTTTTACTGCTCAGAGTTGTTGATCTTATTCCGGGCAGAAGGGACAGGGTTTTGATACATCAATGACCGTTTTGATTCTTATTGCATTTAATTTGAAACGTTGAATCCATCTGTCAGTCCCACCCGATTGCGCCTTGAAAAGGAAACTTCAAAACAGCATTCTCTTACATAAAATAAGCAGATAATAGAAAGGAGATTGGTGTAAGCAGTCACTAAGTGATGGATGAGCCAACACGTGCAATGAGTAGCGCTTGTCAGAGCACTGCAAGTGTAACAACAGACCAAGTCAGCACTTGATGTATGTCGTTCCATCTGGGCTCAGTTTTTCGAGCTGCCAAAGAGAATTGGGCAGGAATTGGAATAAGTGTCACTGGTTGAAGACGTTGGAGCTCTCACTACTTGTGGATCCTGGTCATATTATTTATTTTATGTGATGGATGGTTTAATGTGTATTCCTGCGGATTGACACTTTTATCTCAGATCCTGTGCAATACATCCATGGTGGCATGGATACAGTAGAGAAGTTATCAGCCCTTTGTTCGTGCTCTCACATGCTCTCACAAATGCGTTGCTATCCCCACACTTCAGCACCTTAATTCCATGAGATCGTGGCACCAATTGGATGTAAAATTTTTTTCACGGCACCTATTGCATTGCAGCTGAACCCTGACTTTAGGGTAAGCGATAACTGGAGTCGATATTTGTGTTTCCATCTAATTTGTGTGGCCAAAAATGCGGCAGATCAGCAATGTGATTAATTTCCAACCACCCCCCGCGGCACTCGCAGTGTCCCCCTCTCTGGATGTAGGTCAACTGTATCAGGGTTGATTTGTAGTGGTAATATGCTCATGATGCTGCAAGCAGACCCTGTGCTATCAGCTCCGTACCTTGTGTCTGCTGTTAGTTCGGCGCTGCAGTGCTGGCTTTGTCACGGTTTAAACCATTGAAACCATTGCGTTGTGAACGCTGTAGCATGTAGTCAAAGTTTTGAGGTTGTGGAGTCTTCCGGGTGGTTCAGGTGCTGGCTCTCCGGGGTCGCTGACGTCGAAGCTCACGAACTATGCTGCAACGACAATTCAGAGCCTGAGCCCTCTTGTAATGGAGGTGGGCATGTCGAGGAGGGTCCCTCTGACACAGGAGGAGCTTGAGGAACGTAAGGCTGCTGATGAAGCCAACAATCAGCCCCTGGTACGAGTCCGCCAAAACCAGATAAATCCGACCAAACGAAATGCGGCGTTTGTACGAGTTTTGGCGCAAATTTTGGCTTTCTTGTGGGTTTTTTGTGAAAAGGGAAACAGGACCAACCTGCCCTACGCCTATGCGTCGGCCGCGGCTTGGGAACAATCCGTTTCTGGCGGATTTTGAGAGCATTGTGGGTTCAGGAAGGGGGCGAGGATGCTGAGATGAAGGATTTGAGTAAGGAGGAGGCAGCAGACGCAGGTGGGGATGACGCGGCGCGAGTTTCGGTGGAGCCTCTGGATCATGCCCCTGACGACTTTGCAGCAGGCCGCGGGCACACTACTGCGATCGCCCAGCAAGTGGCTGGAGGCGGCCACACGCATGTCGCGGATACGGATGGCGCGGGTTGTGCTGACTCAGCGTTTGAAGGGACGCTTATTGACGGCTTCAGAGTTCCAGAGGTGCGCCAGGGATGCAGGCAACTGTTTGAGGTCGCTGGATTGCGTCAGGGTACGCGTTGACGCGCGCGCGGGATTAGTAACCGGTGCGTGTAGGGCGCGGTGTGCCCCATGTTCCCGGGGCCTGAGAAGCCCCCGGAGTGGGACGAATTCGGAGCCAAGGTGGATCTGCTGTCGCTGTTCGGCCAGGACCACCACCGGGACGACGTCGATTCTGACATGGAGGCGACGGCCGCGGACGACGCGCTGTTGCACGGCGGCGTCGAAATGGCCACCCTGGACCTGCACACTAGTAAAGTCATCCACGAGTGCGTTGATGGCTTTACGCCACACCTGCGCCATATTTCCCCACCGGAACACCAAAAACGACCGAATTCCACAGTAAATTTGAAGCTACCGTACCGTAGTAGTTCAATACAATCGTCAGAGAATAGCAAAGAGCAGGCATCACCACCTCAGGGCGTGCTCAGCGCTACCGGGATGAAATGGGGTGCCAAAACTAAATACCCCCCTTTCGGACGCGGGCAGTTGAGTGACCATACACGAGGGGGAGCCCCCCTCCTTTTTTCGCAACATGACAATGCATTCATCCGGGCTGTTGCATGAAGGCGCGCCTGACGTTATGTTGAAGCTTTGAATGATACGCTGGCTTCCTATTGAACTGTTTTGTAGTCCAAGTCATGAGCTGATTGTTATCTGCAAAATTAACTCGACCGCCAATCATGTCAAGGCGCGGGCTCCACGTGCGTCGTGTATGGTAGCTTCCTTTCATTTGCGGGAAAAGGAAATAAGTCTGTTCAATACGAAACATGAAGAGTATATATATCTTTTGTGTGTTGAGAAATTTTGAGAGAATCTGCTGTCGCATGAGAAGATGCCCACTGCGGTAGTGCCGCGTTGCGAAAAGAAGAGCCATAGATCATTCAATCCTTGACGCCTTGCAAGAGGCTCGAAAGAAAACAGTGTCAGGTTTTGGTGCCCAACGCTGTTTAGTTTCCAAGCCATTCTGCCATCACTTTGTTCGCCAGCAGCTCGGAAACGCTCAAAAACTGCCTCAAATAACTCTCTTGTGATCTATCGCACAGCGATAAGTTACCTGCTGTTGATGTGGGTGTGTCAAGATCTTGCTGGTAGTGGTCACTTCTGCTTGCACAGTCTTTTGCAGTACTACAGTTTTTTATCACAGTTTTACATCAACGCAATCGTGGCTTGCGCACCACCCAGGTCTACTATTATAGACCTTGGGCATCAGTTCTTTTGTCCTGCACACCTGTATATCGAATCCGTGCATTCATTATACTTCGGATGTCATCAGCGAGTGGCCACACTCGCTTCTAAGGAGACTTAGAGGTACTGTGGATGCCAGGTATCGTGAGCTGTTGAATATCTGAGAGCTTAATTTACAGGCAATTTTTTGTGCTTGTGTGGCTTCATAGTATCTTCGTGTTGTACAAGTGGTGGTGCTAAAGGCTCTGAACATGGAAGATTTGTAGCTGGTACGACCATCAACATCTCATCATTCACTGTGTGCGGATTGATGACACAATTTGACACAATAGTGAGTTTGAGCACTGTTCTATGTTTCGAAGCAATTATTAATTACTTTTGTATGCTATTTAGCCATAATGATTCACATGATTATGTCAACACGTTACGGATCGTATCAGTGTGATAATGCAGACCACAGGTGAAACAGGCACCAAGAGCACACTGTAAGCCAGGTGGTGGTGCGATAACAGGAATCTGGCTAGCAAGACAGTGCTGAGACAAGAGAAGGCTGGAATTGTAATCCTGGCTGGATGTGACATGACAGCGTAATCAATATTTTTACATCGTGGGTATTTTGGGCCTTTTTGGTCCGCCCAAGACGAAACCCGCGAATTTCGGGACACTTAAACGTCAGAAAAACACCCTTTCCGCTGGCATTTAGTGCGCTAAGGCGGTTAATCTGATTCGTTGCGTCTTGTAGTGTCTCCAGGCGACAGTGATGCGATTTTTTTTTTTCATTCCTTCGCTGCGCTTGACACGAAAACGGAACAAGACAGTTGTAATATGGGTGCGTTCGCCCTGCCACATTCGCTCTTCATGTGCGGGAAAATGGGTCAAAATTCAGTGCCCTTTCTGCGAAACGGTTGCTACCTACCTATCTACCTGCGTTGTTTCTCAGGGGTGGCCCGAAACCGTAACGTAAGAGAAGCCAGCGCCAGTTAGGGGTTCTCGACAACACAACGTGAGTGTCTCTGCACATTAGTTGGCTTTCCCGGAAAGGATGTGACGAATGGTGTCTATGGCTACAGGAGGAAAACGATCCGCGTGAACGCCCACATCATGGTGTTCGACTTCCGCAGTTTGATATCGCAGAGCTCGTTTGTGTCGATGGTGCGCCACGTGGCGCCGAGGAACCTGGTGTTGATGCGGCGCGCTGTGGCTACCGGCGACGCTGTTCCGCTGCTTGACACCGTCCACGCCGCCCTGAAGGGGGGCTTCAGTCGTATCCTCACCCCCGGTAGCGGGGAGGTGGTGTCGATGGCCAGCGTCGCGGCGTACGCGGCGTCGATGACTCAGCAGCTCAGCCAGCTCGTCGAGCATGAGCCCAAGGTACGGCGGTAGGAAGCGAAACGCGAGCAGTTGTTTGCTGCCAGCGTGTGGCGGGGGGACTTTCAAACGATACAGTTGATGTTTCAATCCCCTTGCCGAGTTTCTTGATCCGCGTTCGATCCAGTTCAACTTAGAATCGACAAGTTTGAGACATACCGACAGTCATTACACATGAAACATCAACAGATACCGGCGCGCTCGTGCAGACAACTAGAGGCGTGTATCAGTTGGGTTGGCTGGATGCGATAGTCAAGGAAATTAGCCCCCACTCGGGGGCTCTGGTGCTAGATATCCCCCCCGTTGATCAGCAGGACATTCATACGCGCAAAGGAGCGTACCTGGGGAATATGATGGTTTCGGACTTGACCCAGCGACTGCGTGAAAAGAAGCTTCCAGTGCGTTCTCGTGTTGCTCTTCTAGAACAATGCGCACACTAGCTTACAGTGTACCGCTTTTGCTACAGGTAGAACAAGAAGGAGAAGTTGCCAAGGTCGGTGAAGGAGATGACCCGTCCGTAGTGGTCTTCCAACGTGATCAAGAATCGAGAAACACGCTTGTTATTGAGGGTGACCTGTCTCACCTGTACTACAAGGTTCGTGATGAAGTGTATCAACAGTGCCGTTTGGTGCCCCACTAAGAAAGAGCCACCATCGCTGTGGGATTTCCAGTTGCTAGTGATGAACTGGCGGATAAAATATGTTTTGAAACGCTCAGCATCTGTAATTCAGCTAATTCTGTAATTCAGCTAACCTTCGATTAAAGAAAGGATACTTGATCACTCACTTGAAGCTGTTGCTAGACAAGGCTCAATCACTGAATGCAGCTCAAGCTGTGAACTGTGTGAAGTTGGTTGAAGTTGCAGTCAGTCAAGCCTTGACGTCCCATGAGTATAACATGTAATAAATAATTGACAATTCACAGGTTGCAGGATCTGATTACATACAGTGAGAATGTCAAACATCCCTGTTCGTACATCTGATGACTAAGAGAACATAAATAAGCACAAGCAAGCAGCTAGAGCATCATTAAAAAAATTTGAACACAAACAATGCTACAGTCATCGTTAGCGCAGCTTCCGGTGATCTGTTACCCAGCATGAGCACAGGCAAGCGGCACACAGCCACAAGACAAACAGGTTATTTGCACCGGGTTATTAGCACGGCAACGATCCCCTGTGTCTAACCGCAACAGACATTCATAAATTCCTGCACAAGATAGTGCAGCTATTGCGCGAGCCATTCAGGCAAGACTCCACACTCACAACCTTGAACAAAAGACAGCAGCGTATTTGAGCTGCAAACACTCCATATCGATCCACCCTCACGAGGAACAGATTTCACCAGTTAACAGATATACCATAAGCGACACCAGTCCTGGAGTTAACTATCGCCACGTTGCAGTACTGGATGCCGGAACGAACGGACTCTTCCGAGTCGGGGTAACATTGCCGGTCACAAAACCTTGTATACGAGGAGAGAGTGCGCTGTGAAGAGGAGATTCCGCAATGTTAGCTTTTGGAGTGGTTTGATGGTCACCGAAACCTCCTTGGAGGGTGAAGCTTCTCGATCTAATAGGGCTGGCGGAAACCGAATCGTCATACTGCTTAATATAGTTTGGTAACGTAATATTGTTCACCAGCGGTCCCTGGGAGCTGGCAATGGTGGAGTACACCGTAGAAACTGGACAGTTGAGAAATTCTGACACCATGAAAAGGGCGCGCTTGAACTCTTTGAACGTGATCCTCTTCTCCTTGGGATTCTTGCACTGCACAAAGCACAGGGTAATGACCCAGTCACAGCTTGTTGGAATATCAAGCACATTTGAGCCGATACGGTGTTGATTGCTAGTTTCCGAGTTCGGTAATAACACGAAGTAACTGCACTGGCGGACGAACGCGTAAGAACACGTGCCGCAGGTGGTAAAACTTATATAAGCGTGGGTGCCTTTGCAAATTTATCATACACATGTCGTTCTGCTGTTCAGTACTGAAGCTTAGCAGCGGTGCCTCGGTATACCGTTAGATACGGTTCCATATCTAGACGCTGTGAACAAATTCACCATGCACGTGAGTGCGAATATAACGACGCAACGAAAAGCTCCGTATTTTCAGCACTCATGCTCAGTTACGAAGAAAAAGGGCCACGCTGTCCACTGCTGAAACGTGTTGGCTCTCGTCAAACATTCTGAATCACGGTTGGTGCAGCTCCTCAACTCAGCGTCTAGCCTTCGGGTGCTCGCAAAAACCTGTCCACATTTCGATAAACCTGGATGTTTGAAAGATTGTATTGTATTAGGTTTTGGTTTGAGTCAAGAAGTAAACTATCTTGCGTTGAGGCACAGCAACGTTCGCGCATACATTCTATGGATTGGCTTGGAAATGTTGCTTGTCAAGCTCGGCTAGCTAGCTAATGATGACGGTGATGATGATGATGATTCAAGGATTGTTGAAAGGCGTTCACGCTCCGTTCTCAAGGTTGGCTTCTCCAATGTGACCAAGTAAATGTGTGTCACCTGAACCAGTTTACGACTACAAGTACGGAATCGAATCCAACAAAAATCTAGCAGGCTTCTCAACACTGCGAGCACGCAAGAAAATATATATCAAAGCAAACTTTGAGAATCTCAAAGAGCCTGGTTTTGCTCGAGTTCATCACGGCATTGTCGGGCTGCGCACCTTGAAGAAGATGAGCTCGATGAAGGGCAAGGCCTTCGTGTCTCTGACCAGTTTGCACTCGACGCATAACTTCTTGAATTGATATACGTCTAACCGCTTCGTTTCAGTGTTCCTTCCGAAACGAGCAAACTCCAGGAAGACGTGACGAACCTCTTCTCTTAATGCACCGTCGATCGGCCAAAGCTCTGTTTGCGCCAGATTTGAGACTCCAAGTTGGGCCACATCCGAACACTGCCTTGAATCCGACGGCTGCATAGTAGTTTTCGAATGTTCATCGGCAGACTTGCTGGACTGGTTCTCAGATGGTTGGTCTCGTTCAGCGCTTGAATCTCTACGAGAGTCGGGGTCATCTGCCGCACTCAAACATGAATTTTCTCTCTCGTCGTTCATAAAGCTTGCATTTTCCTCCTTGCCGTTTCCCTCCTTGAACAAATCGGGGTCGGCTTTGGCAGAGATGAACGAACTTGTGAGTCGCTTTCCACCATCACTCTGCAAAATTCACGCACACAACTTGCACAAAACGTTACTGTTGCTCGTACACATAGAGGATGACGTTGTTTTGTAATCGTAACCAAAGCTGTAACCAAAGCTCACGCATGCTCTGCCGGGGACCGTAATGGAGACAAACAATTATTAACAACACTCGCGACTTCCTCAAAATGGACTATTGCGATGAATTCAGGCACAACGTATTGATACGCATGTATTTATTTGTTGTTGTATTGCACAGCTGTGAAGGTGTTGTGGCACAATCATTTGAAAAGTACATCACACATATTCTTTGGATGCACATTTGAACAATGAAATGTTTGCAAGTTGGAAAGAATCACCGGTGTCACCGATCGTGTTTGTAAGGTACAATTGTAGCTATTTATTCTACCACTCGCAAACACCGCTTCGCGAAACGATGACGATAAACAAAACAATTAACCAGTAATCAGAAGACGCGAGTCGGCCTTGGAACATAAAAACCCGCTTGTCTTCAACTACAAAGCAGGAAATTGTTTGTTTGTATGTCTTGTTACCGAGCTTGAAATCCAAACTGCTCCCGTCTGAAGCATTGTTTCACCGCAGCATCCCGACCATGACTAAGCAAAGTGAGATGAGAAAGAGAAATTTATTGAATCCTTGGACACCCGTTCATAAATGCACTTGCCAGAATTGATGGTTCCACCTCCTAGCGTGTACAAATTCAAAACGCACTTTCATGATTACTTGTAAAACATAAATCCGAGGTGAAAAATGGTGTAATACCAGTCATAATTAATCTTAAGTATACATTCGTACTCGGTCGCAAGTCGAAGTAATCTCATTGAGTACAGCAGTATGGAAGTCACAAACCGCACCTGATGTAGAGCTTGTTCTGCTGATAGAGACTCCTCACTGATAGGAATTTTATTTGAAAGATCTGTGAGTACAGCCGAGTCGTCTGCTACTGGCTTGAAAGATAGGCAAGCGTTGAATAAGCTCCTCATACTGTAGGCTTCGAGAAGCTCGCTTCGTCCAGGACGGCGTTTAAAGATAAGCTGATTAGCAAGGATTTGACCTCGGCTGTTAAATATCGGTCAGTCAAGTAAGAATCAACAGCAACACTCGCTGGACTGAATCTCAGGCCTGAACCTGGGGAGCGGTTGGCAGAAATTGACAGTGGTTCTGAGTGTTGTGGACGATGTAAGCGAGTTATTTTGGAAACAGATATTTCATATGATAAACTCTTATCAAACTCGTTGCTGGTACCTGTCAAACCACAATACCTGTGATTTCACCTATGCATGCACAACCCAAGTGAGCATGCTACCCGTAATCTACGGAGCAGTACTCTACATGTACTGTTAGACGAGCTGGAAAATGAAATGCGGCTATGAAATGCGGTCTTCGAGTCCATTCGTACACCATACTGTTCGCCACCTGACAGAGTACAGATACGGAATGCGATGAGATGAAAATAAGTGATGACACGCTTGCACCTGTAAAATATATCTCAGGCATTATAGTAGCAAGTAAGTAGTCATCGGTCAATAGTAAACATGCTTCCCATCACAGATGATGTTGAGACGTGAGGAATTGCGGCTCCGCCACCTCTGATTCTTTGTACCAGTGGAACAACGCGTACTTTTTGCGAATAAGTCGCTTGAGATTTACACTTACGATGTGAAACTTCGTAATCGATGTAGATAAAAGATGTCCTGCTAGCTCGCTGATATGTTCGAAATTGCATTTTTTTTCTGTGCGCTATTATGAGAGCTATGCCTGCTGAGCTATGTCTCGCACTGCAGCATACTGAAAACCTCGCGGTTCACTCAATAATTCATGGGGGGTTGTTTCCTTACACATCGCGAGGACGCAGTTACAATCCGTGAAATACGGCGTGGCAATGTAGACATGGGACTACCTATGAGCACATGAAACATGCATGATCTAAGGCAGAAACATGGCAAACCATAGCTAACAAAACGAAGTACATCATTATATCTATAATAATTCATGGGTACGTTACAAATCGACTCAGTGAGCTTCGCTCATTGCAGAGTTGCGTCTTGAAGAGCCATTTGGAACCCGTGTACTAAGCGTGCTCTGCACAATTTCATCAAATGAGACAGTGTAAATTGAATTGTTGAAAACTTTACAAGGAAAAGTGAAAAATTCATGGTACAATGATTTTTATGCTATGCAGGGAGCTCTACGCACTGCATGAATGACTTGAATAAGTGCAGTACTCAAGTAACACGTTGACCTCTGCAGGCTGGTGTAGCTGGTCGTGTCGAAGTCAGACTTCGCGAACTTGGGAAGGTGAGCTTCTGTTTTCCTCATAGAATGGTCTGGTGGATTGCTGAGCAGATGCTGTTGAAGGTCGTCATTTCATCGGCGCGAAGGCGGGTTAGCCACGTGTTCAAGTGATGATGAGCTAGATCAGGAAACTATGAACTGCTGCCGCACTAACATCATTGAGGAGAAAGTGGAACCAGTGTGCATGCCACGGTGAACAAAGGCAAACTACTGTTGAACGTACACCACAGTCTTGATCATTCTTGATCATGAGCTAGATCCCTGACATCGCAACGTGGTGGTTCAAATGCGTTTGGTGCAACACAACATCAGCGCCTAGCCCTACTGGATGGTTAAGATTATGCAATTCGTGCATAAAGCTCTTTGTGATGTAAAATACGAGCCTCTTAGAAGTCCATTCTCAACTTGCTGCTGATATCCGTTCGCATGAGCGTGCCAGAGCTCCGATTGCTGAAACACTGAAACAATTTAGTTGTGTCCATCGGGCAGGTTTCTTGAAGTGTGTCGGTATATTTTTGAAAAATAGGAAATTTCTTCCGTGGATAGGAAATTTCTTCCGTGGATAGGAAATTTCTTCCGTGCCTCATTCTCTCTTAGACACGATCCGTATAGGTTCCGGTGCTGTATTGCTAGTTAATCCCAAGCACCACTTGTCATGAGATCCTGATTTTGTTGAAAAATACTCATTTTCAGTGTGATATGGCTTCTGTGTTCAATTAATTCGGCCAATATTTTGTTGCAGAGGTGCACGCACTGTGCTCCTTTCAAGACGTATCCCTGGTACTTTCCCGGGCCTCGGTAAGCCCCGTGTATTTTCTTCTCCAGTTATATATCTACCATAATGAGCAATGATGCAGCATTTGTCACTGCACCGGAGCTTACTACTTATGCAGGCGAGATCTTGGCTGTGCGCAACAAGACAGTTAACACTGCTGCTTAGGCACTGTGCTTCACCAAGTTCATGTCAGATTGTGTGAACAAAAGACCGCTAATATACTTTGCCACCATAAAAGTATGACATGAGTTTGTAGATCGTTTAAACCGTCTTCACTACCTGCAGTTCGACTTGTGAGGACACGGTTCATTCCGAGTGACGAGCTAAACGCAAGACGCAACTCTTCCGACTTGTCTCCTTCTAGCGCTTGCATCCAAGACCTAGTTCCACAGGAAACATGAGATATAGTATATCAGAAATCCATGCGTATAGTGAGGTGACGTAGGCTTGCAATCGTCTGCTTGGTAAGGTGAATCGAATTTGTCCCGGAACAGGCGAGGTACACTCATTTGACAAACAGCCCTTGGTATCGCACGTAGTATCAAAAACCTGAGGGGCGCCTAAAGTCAGCAACTAAACCCCATCGCAAGCAGCCAGACGCTGTGACGATGAAAATTTGCTTCACCCAACTGAGAACCCTTGAATATCTCTTCACATCAACAGGTATCTCGGGTCGTCCCTTCAACGGTTGCCAAATATTCCCGTGAAGAAGACTATGTCAAGCAGTCAGAGCAGAGGTTGTCAAGCTTATAAAAGTATAATTTATGGGGCATAATTTATGGGGTCAGGATTGATGTCATATACTGGTGTAATGCTGATTAGATTTTCGTGGTTTTCATGCTTTTTGTGGGCACGTAAACGAGGCTCGTCGACACCTGTATCGGCTGGCCTTCGCTGTGTTCGTTTCAGTCGACGGGAGCGCGAAAACTCAGTGAATTGATGAACTCGGCGTTTATAACTTGCCGTTGAATATGGCATGCTTTAGATGAGCCTAGTGACTATGTACTTCACGGGGCGTCACTCATATTTACTCACTGCACACACGTTAGTGGCATATTGCAGAGGAGCCCTTTCGGTTTGGTGGTAATTTTGATGTGCACGATCAAACCTAGGGTATCTAATTGCGTGTCGACACTCAGTTTGACACCCGCATCGAACCAAGTATGAGATGGCTCCAGGCAAAATAACATGCTTTATACACTGTTGCTAAGGACCACCTACACTAACATAATTCTTATTTAACCCCATTAACCACGTGCAAAGCGGCATCTCAATGCCGGGAACCTACACGAGACTGAGGCCACCGCAACCTGCCCTCCATGAGGGCAACGTAACTTGATATCATGCAGCCGACGAGTAATGACGTGTTTATGAATTCGAATTAATTAATCTCCTTACTTCGAGATTGCTGCCATGCGCAGACGGAAATGAAAATCGTGCCCAACCGATAAAGGCCACGACCATAGGTACTCGGTGCAGCTCTTGACCAGCCTGCAGCATCAAACTTCAAGAAAGATTTCAGAAGCAGAACACAGGAGTCTTCAATCCAGGAACAAGAAGATGCTGAGCAATCCTTCCCACTGGCAGCACGCCCAAGAACATCTGGCTCTGCTGCCGAGCATCTAGCACCCCGCAGCCAAAGCCTAGATGTACACGCTGCCAGCAAGGAGGGTCTGTGTGATAGATAATGTCACTTTCATGCCTGTCCTTGCAGCCACAGGCGTGCTAACATCTACCATGTGATTTCTTGCTCCAGCATGGGAGGAAGCTGAACCACGCACTGCAACTTCATCCAAAATCCAGCGCGGTATGGCTGCCAGAAGGCAGGAATTGGCACGGTGATAAAACCACATAACATCACCTCTCCAAAATCCAGGCAGGGGAGAGGATTCGAGAGCAGAGGCGATGCACATGTGCATGTGATGACCCTCAATGATATCTTTCATGTGGACGTCTCTGTGGCGCTTCCAGCTAGTGTCAGTCTGAAAAGTGCAGCACTCAAGGAAGCAGGTGCATGAACTGAGAGAAGTGATGCAGAAAAGCACAGAAAGCAAGCAAGAAGAGGGGATGAGCGGTGCAGATTTACTTCATTTAGTGCCGAGATGTACAGAAGGCTAGGGGCACCAGCTGACGGGTTGTCTAGGAAACTTGCAGAATGTATGTGCGCTCGTCAGAATATGTAGAAAGCAGCGTTTGTGACATTCGTGTATAAAGAGATTACTGTCTCTCTGATTAAGGGCAATAGGTACATGTTGTAGTGCTATGTCAGGTCACTTGCAACAAGTGTAGGGCATGGCTCCCAACAAGGAGCGCAAGTTCCCTCTTGTGATTAATAAGGAGAAATTTTACAGTTGATTCAACTGCTTATGCTCTGTATGATGGTAGCATTTACTTTAAATGCATTTGTAAAAATGGTACTTGGCGGGAACCCACCCCAGAATGCCTTCGTTTTTTACAACATCAATGGCACATATACTACTGCATGCAATTTGGTCCTAAAACGGCTTGAAGCGAGAAGATTCGGTGCCTGAGTATCTGTCTCAAGAATTCTTTCTCAGACCTAAATAAGAAGGCCCGAAACAAGTGGAATTTATTCAATCATTCGCAGTCAGATCAATCTTCCCCACTTAGTCCATGATTTGTATCAACTCTGCATGACATGAGAAACCAGATTCAGATTTTGTAGTCAAATGTTGTACTTCTGGACACACTTTGCAAATCAGAACACTTGTATCAAGAGGGCTGCATTCCTAGCGTGGATCAGTATTCTGGAGAAACTGGTGTCTTTGAAAAGACGTTCACTGCACCAGTACTCACAAAGGCTACACATACATTGGAAATGTTAGTCAAAGATGACACTGGAGGGATCGAGGCAAGCAACGCCAGACGCAACAGCTGTAGACCTGTCAACAGACAATTCATCAAGTATATTTTTTGTGTTAGGCAAGTTCCACACACCTCCTGCATCTGCGCTTTATCCCACTTTGTATCAACGTAATGGTGACCCGGATGTCTGCCATCATGTTGACTCAACGTCCACAAACGCACATCCTACACAAGCTTGTCTTGTATTATGTGTGGCGATACCCAGGGTTTGAAATCGACCAACCAGCCGGTGATGCGGACTATACGGCAGCAGTAGCCGCGAGGGTGCTTGCAGTACTCGTGAAAGGAGATTATTATTAAGCAGCACAATCTGAGTCCAAAGTATATTGAGATAGTAAAGACTAAGTCATTTCGTTCCATCACAACATGTGGCTGCGATGCGAGGATACAAGGGAGAAGTGCAGGACTTTTTCAAGATTGAAATGATCTGGTGTTTATTCAACCGAGAAGTGCTGTCAGCTCTGTGCCAAGAACTTAACTAGGGTAATACCCTACGGTACCCATACCTTCAGCTCCCGTCCCACGCAGGGACCTTTTCACCAAACATTCCTCGCCAAAGGCAACAATTTTGTTGAACGAGGGGTGAAACTTCAAAAATTGTTTACCAAATTCTTCCCTTAACAGCCCACAGCTGACAGCGATGCTGTGTTTCAGGCATGCGGTGGCAACATGATGGTATTGCATCGGTATCGCACTCAAATCATCAATCATGTTGAGATTATCTTCTAGGCAGGGAACGAAATCCTTTCTCATATGTAATGTATTCCGGTGAACATAGCGCTTATGGCTTGGAATACCCTGTACATGGTTTGCCAAGTCTTACAGTGAATAAACATATGTACAAAATACCCTTGGATGTCAGCTCTTGTGTGGCTGATCAGCTGTGCAATTACACGAATCTATCACATAATTCCTGTGCTTTTCAAACAGCTCAATTTCGGTATGTTTCTACTCTAACTGTACGATATCTGATCCCCACAACCAGTCAGCTGTCACACAGCGCATGAAAGAACATAAAATTGGGGGCTTCTATTTCTATTAACAAAGTATGCAACAACACAATCCAACATACTCCAACCTACTTCACCCTTCCACCAGGTTGGAGCATTCCTGGCCAGTCAAGACTGCAGTCAGGTTATCAAGTGTAGTAGAGGCAATAGAGTCCAGGGCTTCACGAGTCAGGAAGGCCTGATGCGCAGTGATGAGAACATTGGGGAACGTCAGCAGGCGCGCAAACTTGTCATCCTGCACAATCTGAGAGCTGCGGTCTTCAAAAAATAGCGAAGACTCCTCCTCATATACGTCCAGCGCCAGCTGCATAGTGTTTCAGCCGGTTTTTCAAACAGAGTGTTGAGAAACAAGCTGAGCAAGAAAGCGACACCCTGGGGTCTTGCTAGGTAATACCACTGGTATGTTCCAGTGCATGTGAATGCCCTGTGGGGAGCACGGGAGCATACCGAGCCAACTTGTCCAGACTTGAGGCCACGAATGACAGCCTCCGAGTCGACAAGGCCACCACGCCCAGTGTTGACAATCATGACACCCCGTTTCATCTTGGCGATGTTCTTGTCGTCAATCATGTGGTGCGTCGACTTCAGCAATGGGCAGTTCAGTGCAATGATGTCGCTGTTTCGCATCAGCGTGTCAAGGTCTGTGTACTCAACTCCAAGCTCCAGCAGGTGGGAGTCCTGAACATCAGCAGCAAATACCAACAGGATATCACAACCTTCTGCAGCAGTGCTAAGCAGGGGCCACAGAACTCTCATACAGTTTTGCCTAATTCACTTCACACAAGCATACTACACAAGTGCCATAACTCTCACTCATCCACTGGGAAAGCCACTCCCTGGAATATGAAACGTACAACATTAATAAGCATGAATAAGGATCAAAGTCTCACCCCCCTGGGCTCTTAGCCACTACAACGGGACAGGCATTTCTCTAGACTTTGTAACATACCCCCAAAAACTCCCCGCATACAGCACAAAGCATACAAGGTTGTGCTCTTTCTACATTGTAGGGAGAAGAGCGAATTGGCTGGAAAGGG